>VZTT01024431.1:7191-31477 GCA_013400855.1 Buphagus erythrorhynchus
AAAAAAAAAAAAAAAAAACTAAATGGAAATGACAAAACAAACTGTGGTTACCCCATCCCTGGAAGTGTCCAAGGCCAGGTTGGACAGGGCTGGAGCAGCCTGGGACAGTGGAAGGTGGATTGGAGCCTTCCATTGGATGGGCTTTAAGGTTCCTCCAACCCAAACCATTCCATGGCTCTAAGATGTGACCAGCAAGTGATGCAACACCTGACCCACACAATCAATCCTTAAACACACAAAAAATCAGAGTCAAACCAAGACATGGCTGGTAAAGTGCTGAAAAAGCTGAAACATTCATTTGAGTGTTTCTATTTTGGTCTCTACAGACTGTAATGTGGCCACAAGAGAGAACTGCAGAGCCCTGACCAAGAGCAGGGCAGCTCAGGATTTAACCCAGCTCAGGGCTCTCATGGCATGAGTTCATCCTTTGGTACCTGCAGGCCTGGCTGAAGAGGCCTGAAAACCAGAGCACAGTCCTGGGTAAACAGAAGCAGACAAGCAGCAGCAGCTTTTAGGGAAATTCTTCCCTTTCCTGAGACCAGACAACTCAAATACTTCCCAGAGCTGATCCAAATCAGCAGTGTCATGGCACAAGGTAGGTGAAATGATCTGTCTGTGTCTGTGAGCACATCTGGTTCCTCTCTGTCTCTTCCTTCTCCTCCCCCTTACCCAGAAATTTCGGGTTGACTCTTCAGGCTGACAGCAACTCAATGTGCCTTGCTTCACCTTCAGATGCAGCAGAGCCAGCCCAGAGCAGCCCAGCACTGGGAGCTCGAGGCAGAGGTGAGCAGTGAACACATCCCTCGGCCACACAGAAATGTCCAGGAACAGACTGCTGGCTCTGACCTGCCTTTGGGATGAGTAATAGTGATGAAAACAGAACTGGAGGGAAGTGGCTTTTTCCCAGCCTCTGTTTCCACTCTGTTTCTTTGGGAACAGCCTACACCACACGTGTGGAGCACAAGAGGTCTGGCTGTGCAATCCCTCAACCCCAAATATCCACACAAAGCCTTCTCACAAGAAACCCCAAACCCGAGGCAGAGTTGATTCCCCTGCAGAAAAGCTGAATTTACAACCCTTATAAAAAACCCCACACAAGTAACTTTTAGATTTAACTTTCTTTTCAGAACAGCACGTGCCTGGTGTGGGGTTTCTGCAGGGCTCAGAGCACAATCCCATATTGACTAGAAGGAACTTGTAACCCATTGTTTTTTTAAGATGCAATCTAGTGAACTAAACTTATCTGTGGATGATTTGGTAACAAATATTCATGAGCAGGGTCTCTTTCCCAATTTCTGAGGGCTGTGGTTATTCCTGCAGCCATAACAGTGACTGCATTATATCACACACTTACTAGAATATAATACTGCACTGTGTTATAACCCTCCATTGTAAAACAAGCTGTATATCCCCTGGCTCCTTGGTACAGACACTCCACAGGACTTCAGGCAATCTATTCTTTTCCCCTTCTCGTCTTTCAGAATAAAACAGAAGAAAACCCCTCATCTAGTTTGGAAATATTAGAAAATTTCTACAGTATTTATAAAAAGAACAGACATTCTAGCTGATGGAATTACTCATGTAATTGGAAAAGCACCCAAGTGTGGCACAGCTACCCCAAGAAGGTAATTTTTATACCATTTATTACATCAACTGTACTTCCTAAGAATGAATTTACAATTTATATGCACTGCCTTTCCTCTTCTACTCTTGAAAACAGCTTACAAGGCAAAGGCAGTAACTTGAATGAGGTAATTTGTAGCTTTAAACACTTCAGCTTTATGTTCCTGGGACTATGATTCCTTCTGAATTTAGGTCCTTTGGATTCTTTTCCATGTCAAGTGGTGAATCTTACTAAAACATGTAAATGACTGTTGTGCACATTCAGACTCTTGCAGGATTCAGTTTATCTTCTGATCCCAGCAAAGGCAACATTGATGCTGAGCTTTCAACCTCCAACAGTGGATTTGTGCTGTTAATTTTTCTTGTTAAGATTGTTCCATGTGAACTGAAGAGCCAAAACTCACTCGGGTGCCTGAGCACTTATCTATGGCAGTCATTACATGTGGAATTTGGACTTTAATTTAGAAATACAAGAATTAAGGCACTCCTCAGGCCAAACGGAAGCAGTGATTTTGCTCCATTCATCACCACACCACAAATAAATGTCACTGTGATGCAAACACTGGAGGATGAAGTTCTTTTATAAGCAAAGACTGGGCTCCCACCTTTGCTCTGACACAATCTTTTCCCACTCTAAGTGACTGGAAGGTCACATGCAGAACACAATCTGCACCTTGTATCTCCAGTACAGGCCAGCACTAATGTCACCTGGCCCTAATGCACCCTTGTTTCCCCAGAGCAGCTCTGTCATCTCTTCTGGTGGCTCTGGGTACTCAGGAAGTGAGACCACCCTCAGTGTAAATTGGAAAGAAAAGAAGAATGATATCCAGGGCTCGGCCTGGAAGAACAGCAGCATCATTCAGAAGGAACAGGGCACGGTGTTTGGGGGATATTTTTTTCCAAGGAGATACACAAAGGATGTGTAGTGCAGAGGAAAGAAAACCTGAATGAGAAAGTGAGGGAAACGTGTCAAACAAGGATCCTGTTGTCCTGTGTAACCAAATTCTCCAGCAGAGCTGCCCAGGTATGTGGACAGTGTTTTAATTAAGGCAACTGCTCTGCTATCAAGACAAATAATCAGTTGTGCCAAAGTGGAAACCATATCCTTTTTGGAGTTGCTAAGCTCAATCATTCCTTCTGGACTCACTTCTTGCTTCAAGGAGCTTATTAGCAATTAAACAATTGCTTCTGAATTATTTTTTAAAGTATTTTTAAACCAGTATCTAAAAACAAATTCATAGAGGAAAGAGGAGTAATACCTTAGTTCTCCATGTCTGACACACAGTCTCCATCCTTGCTTTGACCACACTGAATTGCATCAAATTCTGCACTTCACATACTCAGGACAGTCAATATTTTGGCTCTATCCACTCCAGTTGAGTACACCCAGGTGGCTGTTTTCCTCTACAGCCTTGACTGAGATGTATCACATATACCACTGAAACAGCAACATTCTTGCTGTACCAGTACTAAGAAATAGTCTTTTTCCATGTTTATTCAGAGGTCAGCATTACTGATCTCCACAGGAACCTTACACACTGGAAAACTATGGTAAATGCAACAAAATTAAAGATTATACGTTTTTTCCTTAAAGAAGCAGAAGGAACAAGGGAGAACGGATTCAAACTGAAAGAGATTAAGTTGACTTTGGAAATTAGAAAGAAATTCTTCCCTATGAGGGTGGGGAGGCCCTGGCACAGAGTGCCCAGAGAAGCTGTGGCTGTCCCTGGATCCCTGGAAGTGTCCAAGGCCAGCCTGGATGGGGCTTGGAACAACCTGGGACTGTGGAAAGTGTCCCTGCACATGGCAGGGGTGGCACTGGGTCATCTTTAAGGGCTCTTCCAACCCAAACATTTCTACAATTCCGGGAAGATGAGGCAAACTTCAATTAGCCAAGGAGCCATTCAGACCCATCTGTGTTTTGAATCTGCACCTGCAAGGTGCAGGCATCTGAACACACATGTGATGAGAGCAGTTCTTAAATAAAAGCCCCACCAGGAAGGTGAGTATTTTTATCCCATGTCAACTTTCAACATTAAAGGAGGACAGAAGCACTGCTCCCACTCAAACACAGAAGAGTCCATGGAAGCTCCCTGACCCTCTCACCAAATAGCCCTTCTGGCACAGCTCCAGCTCGGATGCTCCATCTAATAAAACATTATTCTGTTGTTTGGGAATCCTTGCACAGCCTCAGAATTTCCTGTTCCTGCAGAAGGCAGGCACGGCCCAGCGGATGTTGTGGGAACTCAAGAAGGAAGCCTGGCTCCACTCATCTTGGGCCTAAAACCACCAGGCAAGTCACTCCCACAAATCCACCCAGTGCTAAACCTTAATTTGATCCATCACAGGTCCAAAGGCCACACAGTCATCAAGCTTTGTTTATGAAATGACACTTAAATAGACTTTTGTGTTCAGACAAGATATAATTGACACTGCAAATTGCTCGGTGTTATTCACTGTACTTGCACTGAATACCAGCACTGCAAGAATTGGCAAAACCAAAATTAAGCCAAATGAGTTTTTCTGGAAAAAGACAGATGTTAACAAGGTTGCAAATCCAGGTTTCTCTAGCTAACTGTGTCACAGCAGACATGCCACATTAATTAGAGAATGTTTTAATTCAGCTCGAGGAACTACATTTAAAAAGGTGACAACCATTCATAAAACAGGATCCTTGGCTTTCTTCCTGTGCCTTGCTGGATAAAACAGGGCTTTTGCTGGATTCCCCTTCTGAGAAACAAAAGGCAGCCATCTGGCAGACTCAGCCAGAGTGCCCTGGGCTGTGACTGGTGACCTGCAGGTGAAGGCTCCTGTATCCTATTACCAGTCCCAGTCCCAGGAGCCATCACAGGGTATCAATATCTTGGGAAGTCCTGACTGTTTGTGTCAGAGTGCAGCTGGGCTTGGAGATACCCAGCAACAATTTAGGGATATGCAGGACATACTCTCTCCAGTGGTATTTCTCTATCCCAGCTTTCCCCTCCATCCCCTAAAGAGGTTAGGGAGGTTTCCAACTAGGATTCATCTTCACACACACTCCCTTCAAATGATATTTAAACAGATATTTTAAGGGTCTCTAACACCAGCAGTGCAGTGGCAGGAACCTGGAAGACAAAAAGGCTTAAAAATGGAAAGAGTAAGTGATACAAGGCCAGAATTGAAATTCCCTTTTCCAATCTCATGCCAGGAAGTGGGGTTGCTCTCTCTAAGCCAAGCATCCCATTAACAGTTTACATATATTAATTGCTATCTCCAATTACCATCAAGATATCCAGAGGTAATCTTTGCTAGATGGAAAAGCTCCTGCTTACAGCCACTCACCAAATGGAAAAACTGGCTCTCAAGCACCATAAATTTATTCAGAGAGCCAGAGCCCCTTTCTTTAGCCAATAATCCTTGTGTTAGAAACCTGCCTGGCTGCTGGGAGCTCATCCCACAGGTCAGCAAGCCCAGGCAGAACAGCAGGTCAAAGACTCAGCTTTGAGCCCACAGGGCTGTCAAAGCACTTCTGCTTCCACCACCTTCTTTTTCAGCTTCCACTGGATCTGATTTTTTGTTTAAAACATCTTCCACCCTCACCAGACGCTCTGCTGGCCATCTGCATCCAATTATTTTATCTCTCCCTGCAATGCTGCACAGTGCTCAGGCTCTTGGACTCCAAACACAAAAACCTCTAGTCACATTCTCATGTTCTTTATGGTCTGTGCAGCCTAAGCAGTGCAGTTTGCCTGGGGGTAAATTCTGTAGCTTCATATATCTTCAGTGACTGAAGGCATGCAAGCAGATTTGGGACTGGCCTGGAGCACGCATGAAGCAACAGCCTGAACTGTGTTCAAATATTTCAAAATCAGAAGTTTATACATTTTAAGATTCATCACTGGGATTTTCTAAAAAGTAACACGTTCTACTAAAAATACTTCAGTATTCCCCTGTGATGAGAAAGGAGAGCTGATCACCTCCCAGATCTTTAATTGCAAACAGATAACCAGCAAGGTTATGACTGCTGTGCCTATAAAGGCTGGACTGCTGTCCCAGCCTTACTGGGAGAAGAGAAGAAGAAAGCTGTGGCTGTGAGCAATCCTCCCTCTCCTGGTGAGCCTGTCCATTCTGTGAGGACCATTTTCTGTCCCCACGTCATGCCAGGCATCTGATTTTCCTGAGTCAGCTAGATTTTTCATCTAATTTATATTATACACACCCAGGCAAACATCCAAATTAAACACTCAGCAGGAAATTTGTACTTGCTAAAGGAACCTGCTTAACTTTCACCAAGACTGAGAGCGCATCAACTTCCACACTCGAGTCAAAGCCATCAAGGCAATCTTGTCACAGATCTGTTACTTGCTGCACATGGCCCACAAGGACAATAAATCCAGTTTCCTTCCACCTTTGCAACCTCAGCCCTCAAAGACACATCACTGAAGCTGTCTGAAAATACCCCCAAAGGACTCTGGAGGCTGCAACCCTGGGCACCACTCACCCACCTTGTCCTGTGCTGCCAAGGTGTCCTAGGAAGGAACCCTCCATGGCAGCACTGCCCAGAAGCTGATCCTTCTTTGGGATTTCTCTTGGAAAGAGCACAGCTAAAAGTACAGAGGGCTGACTTTCTGTACAACTGACCTGAAGAGAAAGAAAGCAGGAAGACAATTGCCATGGATTGCTCTGACCTTTCAGAATGAGCTGCTCAGCCACTTGGAAGCAAGCTCTACCAGCTTCCCTCCCTCACGCCTCCTGCCACTCAGTGTGACTTTCCTGAGCCAAACAAAACCTCACCCACCTGATCCAAGGGCACATTTCCAACCAGAGAGCACCCTCACAGTCCCCCTTCCAGCAGGTGAGGAGAATAGATGTGATTCCATGGGAAGCACAGTGAATGGGCAGCAGCAGCTCCTGGGCAATGTGAGGCAACAAGGAGGTGACACAACACTGATGTGACACAGTTAACATCTGAACTAATGCTCCAAGTGCTGTCACTGCACACAGAATAATTTAGGTTGGAAAAGACCTTGAAGTTCATCAAGTCCAACCTTTGACTTGGAGCATTTTCATAAAAAACCCATTTAAGAGCAGTGCAATCACCTTTCTCTCTCCTCTTTTGGGAACTTCCTTTCAGCTTGGACTTGGCCCACAGGTGGATGCTCCAAGGCTCACAGTTTCTAGAGGAGCTCCATGGAAAATTATTCCAATTTAAACTAGTTGTCCTTAAAAAGGTATGTGCCTACAGCAAACTCAATCTGTAGAGATTCAGAAGTCCTCCTGCACATTCTGACAGCCCCTGAGTAGTGTATTTACAAATAATGACTAATTGAACCCCAAGCACAGCATTCCATGCCAAGGCCCATTTCCAGCACCGTGCACAGCTTCTTTCAGGCAGGACTTCTGGAGGGCTGTGATTGACAAGGTCTCTAATGAACTCTAATTGAAGCCTCAGCAGTCTGAAAAACCCAACAACAGATGTGGTGAAAGGGCAAACCACAAATTGTTTTGCTAATGAATGGAAAGTGTCTGGGCTGATGAGGGCCAGTGACCCAAAAATTCTCTTCTTCCACCCACCCTTTTACTTCATGTTCAAGTTTGGGCCATTTCCCTTGTCAGCACAACACTTGGGGGCAGTCATGGACAGGCCTGGACATACTGCATGTGTTCAGCTGGGGACCAAGATGCTCTTCTATGAGCCACAAGCAGCAGAACATAGATAGAGTAAGAGGGACCTCAGGGAGGGCACTTAGTGTGGTTATCCTTGGCAGCAGGAATACCAGCCTAGGAGTGGTTTTAAAGTGCCAGAGGGCATAGATAGGTGGAATACTGGGAAGAAATTCCTTCCTGTGAGGGTGGGCAGGCCCTGGCACAGGGTGCCCAGAGAAGCTGTGGCTGCTCCTGGATCCCTGGAAGTGTCAAAGGCCAGGCTGGACAGGGCTGGGAGCGAGGTCGTCTCATGGAAGGTGTCCAGGCCCATGGCAGGGGGTGGGACTGGATGAGCTTTAAGGTCCCTCCCAACCCAAACCATTCTGGGATTCTGGCAAGGAGATGCCAGTTTCTTACTGTGATAGTTTTGGAAAACTCTTTACATACAATGACATTTCTAAGCCATCTTCTCCACTTTCAACGGATCTTAAGCAAGCAGCTACCATCAGTCTGGAGATGAAGTCCTATAAAAAGACCATGACAAACTGAGCCGCAAACAGACTTCAAGCAATACCCTGAACTTCACAGCAAACACTGCCATGATGCTCTGCTTCACACCTACCCACCATGGCAGTGGAGTGAGCAAGGAAAACCAGCACAGGAAGCCAAAAAGTCAGGGTGCCATGTTTTACCATTGTCCCCCACGTCTGATGAACCTGCTCATGCTCATCGTGCACTTGAAGTCTGTCCTTCTCCTCAAGGAGGTTCTTGTCTGCTAATGGGACAAGCAGCAGAATCAAAACATCAAAGGTCTGGATGAAATTTGCCAAGAAAAGGTCAAAAAACTATTTGCTAGAGTCTGGCTCATGATGTTTCAACTATTACAGGTGGCAGAGCACACACTGCTCTTGTCTAACCAGCGGAGACTTCAGGTGGTCAGGCTGAGAGTGGCTGCAAAACAGGTCTACAGGTGTCTCAACAATAAAGAAGTTGTGCTGGATTTAACAAATTATTTCATCTCTGCCCCAGAGGAGGGGCTGCAATGCCTCCTAACAAGCACCAAACTGCTCTGGTTCATGTTACACTATGAAAAGGAGCCCAGGGAGCGTGTTGCTGATGGAAAGCATGTAGAGCACTAATGAGCACCATCCAAAAGTAATTCCAGCATTTAGAGGTACCCAACAATTTTCTGAGTCATTAAAAAACCTCAGACCAATTACATAGCCAAGCTTACCATGGCTCCCCAAACAACAACTTGTTTTGAGTGGTCCTGGGAGCTGCTCAAACCCCAATACCCGCTCAGTTCCCCATTTCATCACAAACCCAACCATGTCACACCAGATCACATCAGTGATTTAGTTACTTGTGTCCTACCTCCATCAACAGCCACAGAAATGATGCTTTAGGTTGCCAAGAGTTTTGGGGGCACAGATGTAGCCAATTACTAAATGTTTTCAAGAGAGAGAAATAACCCCTTCCTGCAGGGAATAATTTCTTTCCTGACTCCCAAAGTTCTCTTACCTGTACCTTGGCTCATGTAAGTAAAAGAAATGTTTAGAGTTTGATAAATTTAAGTCAGCCACAACTTTTTGACCATAGTTTACCAACACCAGCTTCAGAAGCACTTCCCAACCAAACCTCTTCCCGGTGAGCAGCTGCTCTTCTGCACAAATTTAGAAGCTTAGGTCAGAAATAAGCCATGTATTTATAAGCCACGTATTTGGACTGGACAATAGAATCCAGTTTTCTCACTAGCAGACTCTGTATAGATTAAAGCCATATTTCAGTAACACCTTCAGTTACTCCAGAAGCAACTGTACCACACACTCCTTTAAGGGACAGTTGGCATTAACCAGGTTATCACAGCCCAAACGTGCATCACAGGATGTACAACTTGTAATGAGCCTAGAAACCCTTCTTAAATCAGTTTTCTTCCCTAGCAGTGTATAAAGGACAACAAAAGTTTCAGGGACAAGCAAGAAAAAATATATCAGACACAAAATGGTCAGCCAGGTTTGGTTTTTGACATTAGACTGCAGAACATCTGATAGAGCACAAATTATAAATAGATTTGGGTGTTCTCCAGATACCCAAACATTCTCAGCAGTGTCTTTGCAGCAAGTGGGGCAGCAGAGCCACTGCACCTCTCAGGGCTCCACACAGCAGGCTGTTTACCAGGAGATAATACCCAGGTACTGCATGCATCTGTACACACTGTCCCAAATTCAAACAGCAGCCTCCAACCTGGCACCTGGGGGTGAGCTCATTAAGAGAGCTGCTAATGACCCTTCATCCCTAAGTGTGCACATACAGCCCAGAACAATCACGTGGATTCCTGACATTGCTTGGCCAGTCGTTGGTTGTTCAAAAGACAAGGGGACAGACAAATCACCTCAACTTCCAGATGGCCCAGAAGAAATTCTTACATACCAGGCTTTGTCACAGCCACTCCTTGGGGACAGCATCCAGTACTCACCAAGTCAATGAGGTCACTGAGATTCTTCTCTATCTGCTGTGGAGGCAGACGCCTCATCAAATCCAAGGCACAATCCAGCTGCTGGTCACTCTGCAGGAACAAGAAGAGCCCCTGGTCACAAGGTGGGCAGGTAACACAACACACAGCTCCCAGGTCTCAGCATTGATACAAGTAAAATTCATTCCATATGACTGTGGATTATTGACTTGAGTCCAGTCCTTACCTTACCAAAACTGCTTCCAGTGTTTGTGAAAGTGTTTAATGCTTTGTTTTTCTGCACTATCTCAATAATAACCTTGGTTAGGGAACTGAAAGTTCCTTCTCCCTAAGTAGGTTTAACACTTCCTCATTTGCACTCATCAGCTTGAGATAATCAGCATCCAAGACAAACTCTGCTCCACTACAGAGCTCCCTCTCCCCTGCAGCTTTATCAGAAAACCAGAAAGAAACATGCACATAAAGCATGATCCATTCTTTCCTTCTTCCTACAAAACACACACCAAGAGCTGCCTGTATCTAAGAAATCAGGGATGTCAGTTATTTAGAGCTAACACAACAACTTTCTCCAAAGGGCTCACTGTAGCTGGTCTCACACCAATTCTGACACAAACACACACCCTTAAACTCCACTTCAGAGTCAGAAAATGTGCCCCAGACACTTGAGGAGTTGAGCCATGGTCCTGACATAACCTTTAGCTGTCCTTTCCACCAACAGACACAAAAAGACACTTTCCTGCTGACCTAACAGCATCCAAAATCTGCACAAGTTCCTTTGATGCCAGGTCAGGTGAAGCACAACCAGTTTGTTTTCACTGCTCCTCCCCTCCTTCTTCTCTTTGCCATTTCCAGCCACCCAAATCGCATGAGCTGAAGTTTCATTTCACCCTCCCGTGTTCTGTCAAGCTCCCAAAGTCTTATTTAAAAACAGCTTCAATACCAACACAGTTCCATTATGACATTATTCAACGCAGCAGCCCCCAGGACAGGGAGAAACAGGAAGCCAAGTTTCCTGCAATTAAGCTAAACCTGTGGAGTGAGGGAAGGAGGGAGCACTCAGCTCAGTGGACATGCATTAGGAAGCTGCTCATCCAGGGGAAGGGAACTCCTCACTTACAGCTACTGAAGTTTCAGACCCTGTATTGTCTGTACCTCCTGCTATCTCTTGCATCCAGGAAGGAAACCTGGCACATTGTCACAGGGTTGTGCTCCTCACTTGTGGATCATGGGAACTCTTAGGGAAGTGCTCTGTCCTCTGCTGCCAGCTGGAATTGTTAAAAAGACAAAAAAGCCTAGGGAAGGATGTTAAAAACCACCACTAAAGCTGCAACCCCAGAGTAAGTATTTTACAGGAAGGCAAACTGAAAATAAAATACACTTCATGGAGGAGAATCCACACTTGCAGTGTTTATGGATTAACCAAGAAAAGCTGGAGTGACCATTTTTACCCAATATATTCAATAACAGTTGTAAAAGACATGAGCAGGATTGTTGAAGGCAGAGATTCTCCAAGCTGACATACATGGCTATGTGCAATGGAAAAACAAAAATATGCAGGCACATAAAGTGCCTGGTACAGTGTACTTCCCCACTACCCAGGAGGTAAAAGCAAGGCTGAGCAGCAGGACTCCTCAGTTTCTCACAGAGCATTTAGGTAATTAAACAGCTTGCCAGGAGACCTCTTAAAGCACCAAAATAAAGGCAGGTTCTGTTGCAGTTGTGTCCCTAAATCCATGGCTATACAGTCACTTTAATCCAGCACAAATCCGTCTGGAATGGTCAAAAAGGCAACACAAACTGACAGATTACAGCTCGAAGTGGTACCTTGGGGTACTGGAGACATCTGGTATGACCTGTTTGAGAACTAAACAGGGAAGTGAACCAGGATCTTTTGCTCCTGGTTCTTTCTCTGCAAGTAAAGATTTAAAAGCCGGGTGTGTCAAACCCAGCCCCTGCCCAGCTGGAGGAGACAGAGCAGCTGCAGGCACTGGCACACAGAGGGACAGGAACCACATCTCAGGTGCCAGCACCAGCAGCAGTTTCCTGTTCTTACAGGTGAGCATCCCAAGGATGTGCAGTTCTGAGAGTGGCACTGGATCAGTGGTGCTGAAACCCCTCCAAGCCTCCACACAACTGGGGGAACGGAGGACGTGTCACCCACCTCTCCAAAGCCCACCTACTTCTCTCAGCTTCACACGTCCTGCATTTCCACTTGCTTAATTCTTCTGTAAAATCACTGCAGACCACGTTTCTTAGAAGACCTCCAGACAAAACATTGCCATGGAATTTTTGCCTTTACCAAGAAGAGGCTCCTGCAGCCCTGCTCTCTGAGCAGGTGATCAGACAGGCTGTCTCCCAGGCTGGGCTGCTCCCAAAGCCCAGCTCTTTGAGCTTGAAGGACTTAATGAGCTTAGTGTTTACTTGATAGGAGGTCATTTTCCACCATTCCTGCTTCATCCAGCCCCAGAACCTCCTGTGGAGGAGCAGGGAGTTCAGACAAATTCTAAATGAAGTTTTATTACAGCTGAAGTCACTGAAGGATTTAGAGATCATAGGAATCTCAAAGACTGAAAATATTAGCTTAGATGAAAGCTCTTTAATAAATTTCCTTTCAAGATGTTTGCCTATCTAGAATCTCCACTTAAGCACCTGTTATAGCATTCCCATGGCACTACCCCAGGGAAAAAAAGGTTATGAGAATGTCTGTAGTAGTTATTTTACAGCTTCCTTTGTCTGCACCTCCTCTTCTTTTTGGTCTTTTTGTTGTCTTTAGCTTATTTCCAAAAGACAAACCCTCTCATAACAGCCATCTCTGGTCATCTGGGCACTCTGTGTTAAAGCTCAAATCAGAAAATCAGTGTTGAAAAATTAAAAAAAAAATTGCATAAATGTGCAGTTGTAAAAGGGCACAGCTGTGCACCTTAATTTTAAAGGCTGAGTATGGGCAGACGTCATTCAATGCAGAAAACACAAATAAAAAACCCCAGGTAGTACTGTAAGTATGGATATCACAAAGAATGAAACAGGCAACAGTTGGACTTCCTTTTGACTCTCACTTGCCATGTGTAAAGCCCAGAGCTCCTTGGGGTGAGAGGCCCAGGGAACAGGGGTACAGGAGCTGACCCAACACGACACAAAGCTGGGAGCAAAGAGCTGCTCCTGCACAGCCCCTGCCACCAAATCCCACCTGCAGCCCTGGCAGTCACCCACAGCAGGCCTGCAGCACCCCTGCACAGCACTGGCACCCATGCACAGCACTGGCACCTGATCAGTGAGCTCTTCTGCACCAGGAGACACATCCAGAGACACATCCAGAGCCTCTCCAGCTCCAGCAGAACCAGGAACACTTCACTGAAGTGGTGCCTGTTTGCCCTTTTCAACAGACACCAGCAATCAGATGAGTTACTACAGGTATTCTGCATTTTTAAAATACCTTTACACATGCTTGTGACTACATACACTTACAGAAATCCACAGGCTTTATTCCCAAGTTTGGGAATGGACAGTTCTCCATTGCCAGTTACCTGAGACTTAACCTATATTCCAACTTCCAGGAGAGCTTCCACAAACCTGCAGCCCTCCCCATCCCAAGGCCATTCCACTTGAAAGGAGGTAAAAGACTTCATTTAAAGCTCCTGGCCTTTCAGTCAGCAGGAATTTGCTCCCTGAGGATTGAATCTCCCTCCACACCTCTGTTGGGACACTCCTGCTCATCTGACCCTGTTATTGCTGAGCATAAACAGAGCTGGGCAGTGTCCTCAAACAGAAACCCAGGCTGGTTTCACTTCTGTGCTCTATTTCTGTATTAGCCCCACTCAGAGCAAGCTCCTGAGCCAAGAGCTGAGACAGCTCAAAGCTGCAGCAGCAGGAGCTTCTCCCAGTTTAGCCTTTCCTGGCTATATAAATAATAATAAATAAATAAATAAATATTATAATATATAATATATAAAATAAATAATAAATAAATAATTCAGTTGGGCCACCAAATCTTTTCCACCAGCAAACCCAGTACAACATTTCTACTCTAGGCATGATGGTGCTACCGACCCCCTTTTCCATCTGTGACATCCGCTGAGAACAACTGGGGGATCCAGAAATTATTGCAGTTGAAAAAGCCACACACCTGATATGACAGATAAAAATCTTGGGAGACACTTCACAACCAAGTTTTACTCAAGACTGGCTTCTGAAAGGTTACCCAAATTCAAAGTACAAGCAGCATCTCAAGGTTCAGACAGCAAAAACATAAGGTAAAAACCTCAGAAGACACTACAACCAGAACACCTGCTCAGTGCCATGCAATTCAAAGCAACCACACATCAGATCACTCTGATCACTGGTCAGTTTGCAGGCAAAATATCTCTGTAAATTAATCCAGGGCCAGAAGTACACAACAACAAATGACTCTTTTTCCTTCCTTTCAAGCTGTAGACATACCCAAGATTGTAAATCACATTATTTCCTGTCAGTTCTCCCAACAGGAATGTCTGACTAATGTTTCAGCTTTGTGGTACTACAACACTAAGTTTTTTTAATTGAAATAGATACCCAGCTTCCCCTCCTGCTTGTCATTTTAATCCCTGCCAACTTCCAGAGCTCCAAGGGCAGAAGACTCCCTTTTCCAATTACACAACAGGATAGTATTACTGCTAGAAGCTGCAGCAAGGGTTGAATTATTGTAACCCTTGGGTAATAAAAAGTACAGTAGTATGTTAAGTTGCAGGGTTCCCTTCTCAGCTGTCAGCATTCACTTTTTAAGATATTAGATGGGAAGGGGAATAACTGTCTGACCTGGGAAAGCCCAGAGAAGTTCTGCACTCATGACGTTTCCATCAGCTGCACATATTCCTCGCAATCTGTTTTTCCACATTATTTTTCCCTTGACTATTAACCCTCCTCTGGCAGATCCTATCTAAAACCATTTGTAATGGACTCATAAATCACAGTTCTGTGACAGCAAGGTGTGCTGGGGGAGAAACAGCAATAGCACAGTAAGGAAACAATCAAAGGTAATAAAACCTGAATGCAGACTCTGCTGTGGACAGTCATAAAAGGTCAAAGATTATTAAAAAACAAGACACCAATGCAGACCTCATTCTCCTTCTCTTCAGCTACTTTTACCTTTGTCTGATTTTAGTTGGCATGGATTCAGTGGCTTTTATTATCTCAAACACTTTTGACCACACTGCACACTCAGTAACGAGTTCAGCCCAATTTGCTGCGGTCGAGACCAAACAGCCCCAGTGCTGACACCACCCGTTCCACGAATACCAAGTGAGGAGGATTAGAGATTAAAATAAAAGCAAGAAGTGATGGATCAGAAGGCTTTAGCAGAAGCTGCTGTACTGTCTCCCCCAGGTCCCCTGTAATCTGTATTTATTTACAGAGCAATTGTACAAGTCACGTCACAGCTCTGGAGTCAGCGAATCCTCCTTGGAGACATTCTCCTGCACATTATTTATTTTATTCTGCTGTGCTCTAACTTTTAAGTACAAGTGAGCACATAGCAATACTAGCCCCAATTAATGACTGAACACACTCTCACAGCTTTTTTCTGAATTCAGGTCTCAATGTTGTACACACTGCAAATACAGCCAAAAAAACCTCAGAAACACTGAGCAGCTTTTGTCCTCCATTGCTCCAGGAATGGAACACACGTGAAATTCAGAGGGACAAGAGGGACCTCTTTGAAGACATTCTCTAGGAACAAGTAACTCATGCATCTGCCCTAAAGCCTCATGCAGAGGAACTAAAATAATCCAAGGAAAGAAGTGAGGTAGCTTCAGTTTCTTTGGCCCCAGAGTGCTGCTGACATTGGATACTTGTCACCATTTTGGGCTGCCAACACAGCCACGGCAAGTTCTGCACAGATTTAAAGGAGGAGCAATGGGCTTCCAGGGGCAGCTACCAAAGAGATCTCCTCCTCCTCCAGACAAGCTCACATTTCAGTGTTTTGCCAAATCCTTGCTTATCACTTGAGCCTCCAGCAGCTCTTCCAAGCATCCTTGCAATCAGCTGTACCCAATTCCCCTTCCTCATTCCCACCTCCAAACCAGGCCAGTTCTCTGTCCATAGGACAAGTCCCAACATCCCAGCCCAGCTCTAAAACAATTATTAAGTGAATTATAATACACTGAAGGCACTCCCATCTGTGAGTTTCTAAATAATCCAGAGCTGCCTGCAGCCTAATCTCATGGACCAAGCAGTTGTCAAAACATTCTACATCCAGGGAGAAGAAACTACAACCCCTGATAGTCTGGATCAGGGCACTTGTCTGTCATCTCCTGTTTACAAGTAAGGATCCAGCATCTCCAGGAGCACATTCTGCAGGTGGTTTCCATCCCTGTAGGTGTTTTCTGACCAGATGCAGTTCCTGTTAGCACACCTACAGAGGTGTACAGCACACAGGGAAGAATTAACATTTCCTTGGCACCTCCTTCTCAGCAAGGATACATTTCCAGATACTTGCACATACTTGTGTCTACTCTCAAAACTAATTTATCACCTTAGCTTATACAAATCCAGTGCAAGTCTCCATCATGTGTCCAAGGAAAAGAGCCATCACACACCACCAGAAGAGCAGGATGGAGCAGCACCAAGGCTTTCTGGGAACAGCTATTCATCCCGACCTTTTGCCAGGATCACTAATGATTTCTGCACCAGCATTTGTCTTCTGGGTAACAGAAACAATGTTTTATTTATTAAACTTGTCATTGAACATGACAATGCAATTTACTGGCTTTCATCTGGTGCCAAGAATTCCCGTGAAGCATAAAGTTTGCAAAAAGTCACTTCCCAATAAATCATGGCAGTGAGTGAGTATGCAATCTGTTAGCCCCACATGAAAGAAGAAAGTGGGGGCTACAGATAAAACTTGCATAGATTGCAAAAAAACGTGTTTAACTTTTAATAAATGGATTAAAGACATTGAAGTTGCCTGTAGAACTGACCAACTTTGCCAATAGGTTTTATAACTAATGTTACTGCACAGTGGGGGATTTTCCACATTTTAAGTCTCAGTTTCACACAAAATAACATTTTCTTTGTTAGCTCTAATTACAGATAGGATATCTTAGCTGAACAAAATGCAAATAACCCATTACAGCACAGCACTAAGAGACAAGAACTCTGCCTGATTTTGCAAACTCTTCATGAGGCAGCTGCAACACCTGGTTTCACTACCAGGAGAGATGAACACAAGCATGTTTGTGCCTCAAAAGGTTTTGCAATCACCCAGTGCATTAGGTCTGAGTTGGTTCACAAGTCTTGTGACCTGTTTCTCACATTGTCTTCCTGCCTTCCACTCATATCTTCTGAGGAAGAGCCCCAATGCATCCGTAGAGAAGGGCTGCCTAATTTTTACAGGGGCCACTTCTTTTATTTTTTTAATTGAAACCATAATTACTACAAATACAGCAGCTCTTGAGATTCACCACTGCCATTATCCATCCTGACCATCTACAAACATGCCATTTGTGATGCTTTCTTTTAATCCAGCTAATGCTCAATGACCTTCTCAAATGCTCTTTTCTTCTATGCACTGCTTGCTTCATGTTCCAATCAGCCTGGTCACAAAAGTTTTGGAACTGCTCAACTGAAATGGAGAAGTTTTTCCTTGCAGAAAGAGCAAAGTTGGGCAAGTTGGTCTTGGCCTGACAGATCAGGTTCTCCTTCCAGTCAACTGCAACTTAAATTCTGTTTTGTGAGAAACCACATCCAAAACATTTGAGAAAATGCACACTGTAGAGCAGCAGGGAGCATGCACTGTATTTGAAGGTGACAGTGAACATCCTGTGCTCACTGACAGCAGAACTAACAGAGTGTCAACATCCCAAATTCAGGATTTGCTCTATCCCAGCTCTCCGTGGAGCTGACAGCTGCCCAGCTTCAGATGCAAACTCAGCATTTTCCAGCTCCTAGAGGCTGCAGCCAGGGTTGTAAATTCAGGAGATAACTCTGGCAAGTAACTGGATGCCTGGCAAGTCAGGAGGCATTAGCCCTCTTCCCTGAAAGTCCTCCCATTCCTCAAAGGTCACAAAAGTAGGTTAATATGCCTTCTGCTTGGGTCTCACACAACACACCTCAGTGACTGCCCTGCAGAGCTCCCACCAGTCCAGCTCTGTCCCAGCAATTCCAAGTTTTAAACCAGGAAGTTCCTGGTTTTGCATACCTATAGGCCATAAAAACATCACACATAACATCACACCTCCCAGAATTCCTTCCTTTGCTGGAATTCCCCAGACCTGCCTATCCTTGCAGTTTTTCATGCCTTCCTCACCATTCTGAACCCTCCTGACCTACCCTCCATCACACCTGCAGACAGGCACCCAGCTCCACACAGGCTCTGCCATCAATCCAAGCAGTGCTGATGTTTTCTGTGGGAGCAGGGCTCACCTGGCACACACGTGCCAGCTTCAATCCCCATCACATTTTTCCTTCACTCTCACATGAAGTTAAGTTATTCCATCTGGCCAGTCTGCACCTTACCAAGCTCTGGATTAGCCCTGCCTGGACTCATGGCTACATTAAGCTGGTTTAGACCCCCCAGTGGAGCCCCATCAATGCTGAGCCAAGATTACACACGAACCTCTCTGCATGACCCCTGGATCTGCAGGGTGACAGCACCTGGTGGATAAATACAGCTGTAGTCAGCACAATGCAGCTGATATTTTACCTCATTCCTCCATTTCATGGCTCTCTCCTCCCTTGAATTAACACACCAAAAGCCCCATCTCTTGTTTCCTGAGCCTGTCTCAAGTTGCAAGCCCAGGCTGGCAGCCAGGCCCCCACTGCCTGGGCTGGCAGAAGCTTTTTAAATCCTGGTATTTACCAAGGCAAAAATGTTCAGGGAAGGCAGGTAACAGGACATGGCTTTCAAACTCAGCAATTTGTCTAATGGCAAAGAGAGAAAGTATCACCTGAAGAAACACAAACAAAATTCCCTGGGAGAATAAAGGGTATTTTATTTATAGTGGCTTCAGGCAACCACTAAGCTTCTGTCTTCAGTGCAGTCTCAAACATTTTTCCTTCCACACAAAATCCTCTTACTTAAGTGCTGTTTTCAGTCTTGTTTCAGCTGATGCTGCTAAAATTGTGAGATCCTGAGTTCTGCTTTCACCGAGGCTTGTAAGGCTCCCACTTTGCAACAAGGACGTGATTGAAATTCCAAGTCAATGCACCAGGAAAGGACTCTGCTCCACTTGCTGTGGAGGACATTCCCTTCAGTCTCAGGGAAGGACACACTCTGCAGCACAGCTGCAACACCTGGAGTCGAGTCCCAAGGGGCTAAACCCAGACCCAGGGCTCCCAAACCAACCCTGCACTGAAAATAATGCAGGTACACTGATCAAATATAAATCAGCGAGGTTTAATGTGCATAGAGCACGAATAAAGTAGGCAACTTATGAGCAGGGCAGCCAGGTAAGTCAAGGACCTGCAAATCCATTCCCTAATTCTTCAGCCCAGTTTGGAAGGCGCAGCACAAAGAGCAGGAGCTCAAAGCAAGCTACATATTTCCTTCTAAAGCCTACAAGAGGGAGGGAGGAAAAAAGAGCACCAGATAATACAAGGAAATTAATCTACTGGTTGGTGCCAAGGCTCAGACCACTACTCCAGGAAACACAGCACCAGGTACTACCTAATGCAACTGAAGTCATTCTAAACAGAAAATTATTTTGGGCACAAAACAACAGAATAGATGCTGCTTTCAACTCCTCACTCAAAACTTCACTGCATCAAAAATGCAGGAGAAGGAGAGGGTTCCACTGCATCTGGCATCACAGAGGAGAATTACAATAATTTAGCTGAGAAACAAGCAAAGCTCCTTCCTCAAATCCACCCTCCCATGATAAACTCTCTCAGCCCAACTACCAGAGAAACTCCTTTAAAACTTCCTCAACAGCACATTCCCCCTCGTGCCCCACCAAGGAAGTTTCAAAAGCAAATGTCTGGTCTAGCACAGAGGCAAGAGCTCCAGCTTCCCAGGACAGTGTGTTTGGAAGCATCTGTTCCCATCCTGCTCTAGCACACAGGACTAAGAAGTGAATTTTGGCCACTGGGTCAGATCCAGAGGTTATTCAGCTCAAGTCACAAGAGT
This sequence comes from Buphagus erythrorhynchus, assembly GCA_013400855.1. Taxonomy (NCBI): domain Eukaryota; kingdom Metazoa; phylum Chordata; class Aves; order Passeriformes; family Sturnidae; genus Buphagus; species Buphagus erythrorhynchus. Next base: position 27,009 of record VZTT01024431.1, read on the forward strand.
TCCACACTCTCTCAGTTTCAGTCACACCTTAGCCAGGTTTCCACTACAGCACTTGCTCACTCCTCACAGGAACATCAGCAGGAACCCCGCAGTCACAGACTATTAAATATTTAAGAAGGCATCACAGCAAAGATGAAGAAAAAGATCAGTCTATCCTCCAGTTTGAAGTGGCCACACCCTCACTGCACTGGCCTGTGCTCTTGATCTTCAAGTTACAGAAGCTTTTTAATTACCACAACCTATCAGCAAACAAAATTTGGGCTAAAGCCCAACTAGATAGAGCAGGAATCCTGGGAAAAGCTTGTGTTGGTCAGAGGTATTAATTACTTTTTCAGGGATGAAGCCTCTGTGGCAAAGAAATTCAAACTTGAAATCCCATGTTCTTAAGTGAGATGATTTTTTTTTTGCCTTTATTCCTGGAAATGGCAAAGGCTTAGGAAGAACTGAAGCATTTACAAGCATTGGGCCTTTCTCCTTGCATTAAGAAGAGACACAAAGATTTATTTGGTTTAGGCTTTTTAAATTCTTCAGGACTCCCAGCACAAATCAGTGGGAAAGCAGGAAATTTTATAATGCACTTTAAAAATCAGTTTATGAATCACTTTATAAAGTGATTGACTAAAACATATTGATAAAAACAAAAGATCAACATCTCTTTTGAGTATCTTCTACTTCTGTAATCATCTCCTTCACCTGGAAAAAAAGAGTTATTAAAGCACATTGGATTAAAGTAGGGTTAAACAACAGGGCTGAGCATGGACAGGCCCCTGAGCAACCTTCTCTAGAGAAGGTGTCCCCTTTAAAGGTCCTTCCAACCCAAAATATCCTGGGATTCCATAGCCCTAAACTGTGAACAGGCACCTTCCAGAACCTCACATTTCTCCAGTAAAATTGTTCCTTTCAGCAGGCACTGAAAATTGTTTTATTTTATCTTGAGGTGGGTCTATCACAGTGTGAACCAGCTCAAATCACAGCAAAACATTTCTCTACAAGTTTGCTTTGCAAGGTAAGGAGCTCCTTGGATTTGACCAAACATCCCCACAAAGGGCAGGCAAAGAAAGACAAACACGGGCACTGGCACTGCCCATCGAATCTGCACAAGTATCCCCAGGCTAAATTTGAATTTTAAGGCTTTGGGGTGACCTAACTGGGGCCTTGCAATGCCTGGAGGGAGCTGACAGGAAGGATGGTGACACACTATGGACAAGGGATGGAGGGACAGGACACAGGGAATGGCTCCCACTGCCAGAGGGCAGGGATAGGTGGGATCTTAGAAAGGAATTCTTGGCTGTGAGGGGGGGGTGCGCCTGGCACAGGGCACTCAGAGAAGCTGTGGCTGCCCCTGGATCCCTGGAAATGTCCAAGGCCAGGTTGGGCAGGGCTGGGAGCAGCCTGGGACAGTGGAAGGTGTCCCTGGCCATGGCAGGGATGGAATGGGATGGACTTGAAGTTCCCTTCCAGATCAAATCATTCCATGATTCTCTGATGCACCAATGGCAAACAGGACCAGTAGAGAGCACTGGGGAGTGCTGGATGATGATGTGCATCCCCGGTTCCCAAGACATCCTTCATCCTGGGAAGTCAAGGGATGGATGGAAAGCAAAGCTGACAGCTGTGAAAGTAGAAATTGAGAAGGGCAGCATTGTCGTTTTCCCAAAGAAAGTCATTTCTTAACTCAACTCCAGTAATAAGGACTAAAAATAGTCACCCAAAAGAGCTGAGCTGCACTTTTCATTCTCTTTCACTCCCAGATGTCAACTAGTCCCACATCAGCATATATATTTACCATATGAGGAAATCCTGTTTGAACAACTTCAGCTTGTGAGTGTTTTTCCCTCCCTAATAAACCACAAGATTAAGCATCACTGCAGTGGCAGTATTCCCTATCCCAGTGATATCCTCTGGCTTGATTATTTTGGGAATTTGCCGTTTAAGATAACATTTAGCTAAGCTCACACACTTGGCCTGCCTAATAAAACACAGACTCTACAAAACAGCTGAAGTTGGTGTTTCTCAGAAGGCATGGGGTGCAAAGGACTTGCTGTGGGTACTGAAAATGTCCCCACAGCACATGGTGGAGGTCCAAAAGGGACATGACCAGGTTAGAGATGGGCTCTGATTCCAGTCAAACAACTCCTATCCTGAAAATCTTAGTGACCCTGAGCAGCACAGGAGGTTTGTGTTCGTGTCACTGTCACATCACACACCCTGGGCTGTGCTTCACTGCTCCTTATCTGCCTCACAAATCCTAGATGGATGATGCACAGCCAGCACTGCACTAGACAGTCTGAATTTATGGATGATTAAATCACAAAATTTTGCTAAAATTGTCCTCCTTTTCCTCAAAAGTTGCATAGCAGAAGAAATCCTTGCTAACATGATCAGGCCGGTTTACATAACCTGGAAAGGAAGGGTTTTATTTCTACAAAGAGTAACTGGATTCCATCCATTCATAAGCCACAATTCCAGAAATCTCAGCAGATCCACTCTCCCAACTCCTGCTTTGCCCTGAACAGTGCATTCCATTTATTTTTAGCACAGAAGACACTATCCATCCAGGCAGTTTTCAAGCTTCATGTGTTGCCCTGCCCTGTTTCCCCGAGCACCTGACTGAAATGTGGGCACAGCTCCGAGTTCTCCAAGGAGACAAAGGCTCCCATCTCTGCTCTACACAGACATTGGTAACCCTGTGGTACCAGGAAGGTGTTTGACCCAATATCCTGCACCACACCAACTGTTCTCTTCAATGAAAGGGCCATTCCATCCTTTCAATCCTCCACTTCTGTATTCTGCTCTCAGACCAGTAAAAGTAAAGATCCTGGAAGAACCCTAAATACTGGGTTTGCACATGAGTTGAAACTGGAGGCTGCAGGTTCATCTCTGAAGTCCACTCAACATTAGAAACCACCACATAGCGTTGGAAGTTCTGATCAAATTTCTCCTATGCCCAGTGGTCTCCATGACTAAACATGAAAAAACCAGAAGAAGCAAAGCCTTGTAACACTCAGGAAATTTCCAAAGGATTTGTCCTGCACCTCCTCCAAACGACTGACAAAGTTACATTTAAACCCTGACTAGATTCTCCATTTTTATATCCCCTCCTAAGAAGTTGGTACCACTGTTGTTATTTTACATGAAGCCTCCTTGTATTCTTTGAACTTTCTTCCTGTGAGAATTTTTGCAGTGGTAGAAGTTAGGAAAGTTTGTTGGAATCCCAATTTGAGATTCCACACACACAGATTTCAGTGTGTTAAAATAAAGAACACAGCTGGAATGAGATGCTCTGTCCTGCCAGGACTCAGGTACAGCACCTGCTCTTCTTTGAACCAACTAGGAACAGAACTTTGATCATAACTGTTCTTCACCTTTCACCTGACATTAAAGATCTTTATCCTGAATGATACAGGTGGCTCCAGAGAAAAAACAGAAGCCATTGCCTCTGAAATTCCTATGGATGAAGGTAAGAAGTAAAGGACTACACTTGCATGGTTAAACAGCCTTTACATTGCTGTAGAGCCGGGCTCTGGATTGTTCTTTTACGAACTAAACACATTCAAACATTGTTGAATTATCACACTGGAAAACATGAATCACAAATCCCCAAGAGCATGGGGTGATGTGATTCCCGACAAGTGACTCCATGCATGAGGAGGCTCGGGAAAAGCCCCTGCCCAGGAAGGCAGGGAGCAGAGCAGGGCCTGGGCCAGCTCCCCTTTCCTGATGGAGTCTGCTCCCTTTACACAGCACCAAAGCGAAATCGAAAGGACATGTGCTCTGGGCTAATCCATTTGGGAAACACAGCGAGATGGAGATTATTCCACGCGGCTGAGAAAACTGGAGGTTCTCCGTGGAAAAGGAAAGTTCCCAGCCTTGTGGAGGAGCAGCACCCACGGCTGTAGCACCCCCTGACCGGGCTTGACTTCCCTGTATTTCGCAGATTCCATGAGATCACAGCACACTTAACACCAATCCCAGCTTCCAGACGGTGGGAGACAACTTGGATTTACGCACAAGAGCGATGGGATGGGCCCAGCGCTGCCAGACGCCGCAGCACCCGCGCCGCTCGCAATACCCCCGGCGATACCGCTGTCCGCCAGAGCGGAACCGTTCCCTGTGGAATTCTACAGCACTGCCTCTGAAAACACCGCCCGGTACCGGGACCAGAGACCTGGCAGTAACCGGGCAGCGGAGCCCCGGGCGAGCCCCCCGCCCCCGGGCCCTGGGGAGCGCCAGGCTGAGCCCTCGACAGCCTCAGCACCCCCGCCAGCGCCCTCAGGCCGGGCCACCCCTCCCTGCGTCCCGGCAGCACCGCTCAGGCCCTCCCTCCGTCCATCCCTCCGTCCGTCCCCGCCGCCCGGGAGAGGCCGGGCGAGGCCCCCCGGTGCGAGAGGGCGGTGTGGGCGCGGGGGGGCTGTCCGGAAGGGCGGGGGCCGCGGCTGGGGGCGCGGGGCCGGGCCGCTCTCACCATG
>VZTT01024497.1:0-20353 GCA_013400855.1 Buphagus erythrorhynchus
GGAGCCGGGCCCGGGGCGGGATCAGAGCAGGGCCGCGAGTGAGCGCTTCGTGCTTACCAGAAAACCCAGAGATGCCAGAGGTGCATGCCAAATAAAGGAGAGAGAGGAGTCCTTTATCCGACTAAAGAGAGAGAGTCCACCGGGACACGCACCTGCGGGGTTTTCTTTCTCAGCGTTCCAGAGGGCGCAGCCTCCTTTTATCCTAATTCCCGGCCGCGTGTTGCCCTCTTCCCCATTGCTGAGGCACAGCATTCCCGAACCGCCTCCCTTGAACCTACTGTGTTACCACAAAGCTCAGCAACTCAGGCTGAGTTCTGGGCTCTGCAACAAACCTGCTGGCCAAAGCCAGCAGAGACATTTCAAACACATTAACGTCCACNGAGAGGAGTCCTTTATCCGACTAAAGAGAGAGAGTCCACCGGGACACGCACCTGCGGGGTTTTCTCTCTCAGCGTTCCAGAGGGCGCAGCCTCCTTTTATCCTAATTCCCGGCCGCGTGTTGCCCTCTTCCCCATTGCTGAGGCACAGCATTCCCGAACCGCCTCCCTTGAACCTACTGTGTTACCACAAAGCTCAGAAACTCAGGCTGAGTTCTGGGCTCTGCAACAAACCTGCTGGCCAAAGCCAGCAGAGACATTTCAAACACATTAACGTCCACACCTTCACCCATCAAATTGTTTCTAAAGACATCAGCTTTCCTCTCATGTTTATTGCTACGGTGCCGAAGTAAAGGGCTTTGGTGATTCTGATATTTACCAGCAACTGCTTTATTTCGTTGACGTTTAAGCCTCCACAATGGTTTAAAGTACTTAAACTGTCACCGTTTTACAGAAGGTTTGGGTGGGTGAAGCCAAACATACACGTTGTTAGTGCTGTGCAAGTGCGTCTTCTCGGTATTACTCCTAGCAGTTTACTTTTTCTTTTGCTACACAAATGCAAATAAAGATACAACTGCTCTTTTTACAAAGTATTTGAAAGTGGGTGCTAATTTAACAAGTTTAAGAACTCCTACTTGAAATGTATACATAGCTCAGACAAGGTTTGAAGTAACATAGACCTATGTATATTTCAACAACATCATAAATCCAATGTTGTTAAAACTGTAGCTGAATATTAACTGTTATCACAGAAGCTGACAAAACAGATCCTCCCTTACTACTCACTTAGGAGAAGGTTTCTTCTTTAGAAAGACAAAGTTCCTAAAATCTATTTTTAAATGAAGTGTAATGTAAGCCATAAATGTTGTAGCATAATTCTACATCTTAAATGCTGTTCAAAACAAAGCTATAGTGGGTTAATAGCCACAGAAATAACGATCTAGTCTTGATTTAAACAGTGAGTATTCTTGGAAGGGTTGGTCTGGCAATTGCTTATGGAGCAGAGGTGTCCTACTAGAAAGTATATGAAACTCGAGCTAATTTTCAAGCACAGAGGTTTCATGAAAGTCCTTTCAAGTTCTCAAAATCCTGGACTAGCATCTCCAGCATATTTAAGATTTCAGACCATTCTTCCAGCACGCTGTCTGTATTTCCTGATAAGATCTACATATGAAAAAAAACAGTTCCTAGGGTGCTATTAAATGCACCCTGCACATCATAGATCCCCACCCAAGTGTCTCACACCCTGCACACGTGTCCATGCCAGGACAGGGGCAGCAGAAGCTTTGCACAGCTCTGCAGGGTGCTTGGGACTCCAGGACCCTCAACACAGGCAAGTTTGCTACTGTGCAATGCAGACAATCCAGCAGGACACTGCTTCCAACACTTCTAAAGTGCTCTTTGGAATCACCTATACTTTACACTACAAGGTAGTTTGTTGCCTTCATAGCCACAGAATTCCTATGAAATGCTTGGGCCTTTCAGTTACAGTTTGAGATAGGGAATGAAGGTGTTCAGGTCAGGTAAAGAAGAAGCTAAACATATATTTGTGCAGCTTGTGCAGGTCAAAAAAAGCAACTGAGCAATCAACAGGATATTTATTTTTACATAAAGCACACTGGTCTATGAGCTTTAGGTGTTACTTTAAACTTCGATGTTATTTTAGAGCAAATTAAGCTGTTTTGAATATGAAGTTGCAGTTTGGAAATGGTTTTAGGCTTTATGCTAAGTCAATGCTTGAAAGCTTGCTGTATTTTTTGCTAAATTAATTCAATCAGGAAAAAGGCAAATGGTATCTCCATAAGGAAAGCTCTTCCCTCAGGTGCAGTATCAAGGACAGCAACAAATCCTGACTCTTAGCCAATAGAAAATCACTTAAAATAAACGCAATCAGTATTTCATGCAACAGCTGTATCTCTGCCTTATACTAGAAGCATCCCAAACAGCACATTTGCAACTCTTTGTGGCAAGAATAATCCCTTTGAAAGCAAGATTTGACCCCTCCCTTTAATCATGTTGAACCTTCAGCTATTTGTGTCCTGATGCCTGCATTGTAATAATTCAAGTTTAAAACTTCATAGCACAGGCTTAGAAAAACTGAATTGCCACACCTTCTACACTGTCAAGTCCTCAGCACTATACAATCAGTAGCATAGACTTCTGGAGTCAGAAATGGAATTCTCCCTAGAGTGAATTACTCCATTTTTGCCTCATAAGCCACCTCCTGCATCTGCTCTCAGCCCTGATCCACAGGACCACACTTTTTCTCCAGTCTAACAATTTATCTACTCTCCTACAAGCTTCTAATAGGCAACTCTGCCTTTTTTACCTAAGGGGGATGGAGGAACTTGTTTATGTGAGGAAATTTACGGAGAGCAACAAGATGAAATTGTTATATTCTTATGGGCTCTTCACTCTTCCATGTGTAAAGGAGAGAGTTCTGCATGCAACACATATGCCTAGAAAGAAATCAGTGGGGAAGAGGGAAGCGTTGGCTTGCACCACAGTGCTGACAGGGTGTTAAACTTCCAGCTGCTTGCCCATCTTGCTGAGGGCATCGCTGACAATGTCCAGCTCATGGCGCAGCTCATTCACCACGCTGGCGATGCTCTTCGTGTCCTTCAGGATCTGCACACTCTGAGTGTAGGGGTTGTACTTCACCCCAAAGGGGCGCTTGATGGTTTTTGCAAACTCTCTATTGAGGTTAAAAAAAAAAAAAAAGTGTTATAACCAAAACAGGGTGTTTTCAACAAGACATAAACCACAAATGCATTCTCTGTATGCAGCCAGTATCAATGCCCACTTTTCTAAACTACTTAAAAATAGTCCTAATCGTTATATATCTCCCACCCAGAGAAGACCTGAAAGACAAGAAAATACTAACCAAAATTCCGATGCTGTGAAAAATAGTTACAAAACTGTGATAAGACTAAAGGGGTTTGGTGCTGCTACAGAGAGATGTATAAAACCAAATCTGCTTTTATAAAAAGAAGGGGGGCAGAGGGGGTACAGAATCTGTACCTCATCTTTTCCTTTGCTTCTTCAAAACTTTCAGAAACAAAGTAAACCTCCTGGAAAGTTGTAATGATACATTCTTGCTTGCAGGTGACCTTTGGATCAAAAGGCTTGACTTTGGCGCTGTCAGAGAGTGAGTGCTGGTAAGGTGTTATCATGGGTCAGAGGAACATCACCATCCGAAAAATCCAGGAGGAAGATGACATGTGATAAAGTGAATAAAAACGATTATGTGAGATTATTTTAATGCCTCGAATCTTAAAATTTTTGTCTGCAGATGAACAGTGATTAAAGCCTAACAAACTGAATTATTCTGAACAGTCGTATTCTGCCAGTCTGGTGAGGAAAGGGACTCCACAGACACGAGGCTTGTGTATAGACAAGAGCAATGTTTTCAGAATCTGGTCTAACCAACAAAGCTTTAATCTGAAAATAGTTACCTGTACTATAACATCAAGAAAGTATACTTCATAAAAAGCAGAGGAAAACAGTGGCAACAACAATGAGGTACAAAGAAAAGAGGCAAACAAGCTGTAACCATTCTTACCTTGAGCTCACTAATAGAAGAGAGTAAGCCAGCCCCATAAACTCGTAGCTGTCCCTCTTGCTTGCACAAGCCAAACTCTACCGTGAAAAAGTAGCACTGAAACACAGAAGGAAGTAAAAATAAAACAATTCAGCCTTCATCTGATAGTGAACTAGATGGGAGCATTTCTATTTGTAGGTAGCATCAAATAGTTGCAAATATCAGATAGTTATCACTCAGTTATCCTCAGATGTTTAAAGAGGAGGAAAGCCAGAATGGAAGGGTGAGGAACCACAGGATTGCATTTTTCTCATAAGAAAGACAGGTGTTATAGATCATGGGCTGGAAGATGTTAGTGCCAGTGCAAACACTGACGTGTAAATCTGTTTTGAGAAATACTGACATGACATCACAGCCTCAGCTTAAAACAAACACTGGATAGAGAGGATCTCTGAGTGAGTGGGAACAGCTCACTGCAGTTTGCTTCTCATTTGCTTAGTGTGCTGTAAAATTAAAGACATTCAGTTCACTGAATTTCAGGATTTCTGCAGCTATACAGGAAGGAACACTGTTTCATAGATGGCTTAGTTCTGCTCCCACTGAAGGTAGTACAAGTTTTACCACTAGCTACATGAGATGGGAAAAGAAATTTTAAAAATCAGAAAGCTAGTTCTTGAATAACTGGCACCAATTATTTTTCACCTAAATTTACTTTTAATCTTAAAATACTCTTGCCAAGGCATCCAGAGACTGATATCCAGAAAATTAGTTTACTTTATGTTATTTTAATTTCTTGACTGAAAAATATCTAATGCTAGCACTCACCACATTCAATACCATATTCATATAGAATATTCATATTCAATACAATATTCATGTAGTTTCAATTCATTCTACACATAAAGAAATTTCAAATCATTGAATCATGTTCCCAGAAGAAATAAGACTTCGTCTGAAACAAATACACCATAAAATTTCTGCCTGCAAGAAGTAATCTGCCACTAGAAGCTGAACCATTACTTGACAGTAGAGTGAAAAAAATACCAGTCATATCAACTTTAAAGTGGGGTTTTTTTCCTAGCATGGAAAATTCTTTCATGCTTCAAAATTCAGGGACCAGTGAAACACACAGATCTAGCAGCTGGTGTGGCTAACATTGACATGAAGCTCCAAATTTATTCAATGGTGTGGGTTCAGCCTAGCAAAGCACAGAGCTGTTGATGGAATCCCCAGGCACTCAAACACTCACCGTTGCCAGTTTTTGGATAGCTTCATCTGATGCCCCAAGTGATGCAAGACCAATTTCTTGGGAGAACTGAGCAAAACTGGGTTCAGCCAAAAGAGGGACATGGCCTAGAAGCTCATGGCAGGTATCACTGGAAAAAGAAACAAAACAAGAAATCTCATGATTTGTCTTTGTGGCAAAGTGAAAAAGCAGCACCACTGAACAGATACAATGTCTTGGATTAAACTTTATTAACCAAAAGACAGAAAAGCATCACCCATTTCTCTGAAAGCAACTGAGCAGATCATACCAACCCTATATAAAGTGCATAAAATCAGATTTTCAAATGAAGGTGCCTAAAATTAAGGTCTGAGCTCCCCATTTGTAAGACAACTGGATATTAAACTAACTGCACACAGTGATATCAGTAAGAGATCTTCAATAACACGCTGTACTTTTGAAAATCCTGCACTCATGGTAGTGGGACTTCAGCATGCTGTAACGTCATTACGTTCAGCGTGGAGGCTGAGTCTTCAGCACCTTAAAAATAAGTTTTTATTTTTAAATAAAAATGGTGTTCTTGAACAGCTTTTAACTCACTTGGCTCTGGGCAAGCAAGATTCAAAACTTTCTCTCAAATTCTACCGCAAGCTTAAATGACTCACGGCTCTGGTGTATAGAGAGGGTCCGAGCTGTGTCTGACATATTGAGTGCAGTGAAAAACTCGGAATGCTAATCCTGCCAAGAAGTCTCTGGGTGACAGATATCCAGCAACAGGGCGAATGGTGAAGCCTGTGTGCTCTGAAAGTGAGCAGAGAAACTGTGTATTAGTTTAGCATAGGCTGCACAACATTGTCAGCTTTCCTGCTGGAACTGAGGTGACAGCCACGGCCTTTTGGCTCAAAAGCACATGGGAAAATGAGGCACAATTAGAAAAATTAGGCATAGGCTTGAGAATGAGCAACGTTTTTTTAAATGGCCCTACCTCTGTACTAATGAATTTCCTAGGATTGCTTGCCTAGAGTCAACAATACAGCACGGTATCTCCTTAGCCAACCTAACAATCTTTTCATACAGTGCCCCTCAAATGTCACTTGCATGCATTGAAGACACAATACATTCAAACACAGATGGCCAAAAGGCCTCTTAAAGGACCAGAATGAATACAAGTCACCAAGGATGTTTTCTTGTGCCCACAGAATAGTGGGATTTGCAGTGGACCTCAGTTTATTCTGAAAATTAGAACATTTTAGAGAACCAGCACATTACCTTTCAGGAAGCGAGACACATCTTCCAGCTGGGGGATATTGTCTTCCCTGTACCCACAGTGTTTGGTGAGCAAGGGTAGGTTCTTCAGGTACTCTCTGCAGGCATAAATTGGGTAAAGATTGTTAAGCTCTCGGTACACAGTCCCCCAAGTCTTGATCTCCTCCTCAGTGAATTCAATCTTGGGAATTGGATCACCACTGCAAGGAGAAGAAGAAGAAAGGACACTCCTTAGTAAATGACTGATAAGAGGTGACTTACTTACCTACTATTAGTATTTAACACCTGTATGACTGTGACACCTGGCATTAGACTGTCAAATACACAGTGAGATCTGGTCTATGACCTGGAAAGCTTTTAGTCGAAGAACTTGCCTTTTTTTCACTTTAACCAATTGTCAGGAATCTTTGCACTGACCTCACTTAAAGGACTGGTTCTGTAAACAGTTTCTTAATTGTTTAATGCCAAGAATAATGTTTAAAATACCTACATAATCTCTCCTCAGCTTCAGGAGCTGATAACACATCCTTTTCTGTGTTGGATTTCTAAGCCTGCAATTGTACTCTGTTACCCTTTTAACTTGTTTTAGGAAAAAAGAATTCCCTAAATTAATAACACATTGTGTGACAGCAGCTAAATATGCACATCAGGTAAAAATTATGCTTCTGTGCAGAGGAGACAAGTGCCGGTCTGAGCATATTAATTTTAGTCTCTCTTTCATATTTAGTCCTCAGGACCTTGAATAAAGTGGATTATGGCAAGGCCAGTGTTACACTGTGTTTCCATTGCAGTCAGTGTACTGCATGGAAAATGCTTTCCCAAGGGAATCTCTATCAACAGCACATTAACAGTAATCAGCTCAGGACTGTAGTAACCAGTTGCATTAAACACACAGTGCAATAAAACTCTAAATACAGACCTTTTCTAGGTCATTTTCAGTTGAGGATCTTGACACCTAAATTCAATCAGGCCACATGAAAATCACATTTAGAAAGAATTTGCAGCACTGAGTTGTGAAACTCATACTGCTTTAAGAGTTCCACCCCCCACCAAGAAGCATCTCTAAAGACAGAAGCTCTTAGAATTTCTTTTCACAGAAAACTTCTTATCTACACATCACACATGCTAGTTTGAACCAGGAAAGAAAATTCAAGTATTAGAATTTGCTCAGAAAGTTTACTCTCAGTGGTCACTCGGCTGTATATTGGGATTTCCCTCCCCTCCCTCTCCTTTGCAGAGCAGCTGGCCAAGCCAGCCTCAGACTGACCAGATCTGCCTTCTCATCTTGCCTTACATCTCCCTGCCTTTCACCTCCTTGGCTCTGATTCCTGAGCTGAACCTGCATGTCTCAGCCTGGACTGAGCCCAGGAAGGTGAGCTCCTCACAGTCCATTCTGTTGTTATTTCAAAGCACCCAGAAGGCTTCTTCTGGAAGAATTCAAGCTTACTGTTTGTAGTTCATAGCCAGGTCTGCAAAATACTTTCGCCTCTTGCGATAAACATTGTCTTTGAAACCCTGGTGGGGAGAAAGGAAAGCACAGTTCAATGAGTTTCCAAGCCATAATAAATAAATCAATTTAAAACAGGACACTTGACATTTCTTCAGTTGGAAACTAGAAAAGTATGATGTGTAAGAATGAAAGGAGAGGGCAGGAAACTCATAGCTATAGTCTGAAATGTTTAATAGATGTGAACTAAGCAAATACTCCAAAGTAGGAATCAGCTGATTTATGCAACTATATATTCTGTAGAGAACGGTTCATTTTAGTCATATCAGTGTTTATACAAAGTTTGTTACTTGCATGATTATTCAAAATTACAGAACAAAGTGCCCATTTTCACTGCCCAAATACCAGTTTGGTTTCTCCAGTAAGGAAGAAAGAAGAGGAAGAAAGCCTGCCTCAAAATAGCTTTTTTTTTAGCTTCTTTAATTTGTATGTGACCACTCAAGGCCCAGATCTGGAGTTCTTGCACATGTAAGCCCTGCAGAAAAGCACAGAAACTGAATTCAGTCACTCTTCCCTGAACAAAGAAAGAGACATGAAATCCCCAAGAGAAGGTGCTCAGACCCCCAGAGACGCCACTGAGGGAGAGGAGAGGGAGGAGGAAAAGCTGCAATTTTTTTTAGGTCAGCTCCACAAAGTATATTTCCAACTATGGACTGGGTGTAGGGAGGGAAAAGTACTCACGGGATGGTCGGCATCCAAGTCAGACCCGTACATCAGCACCCGGTTTGCACACTTATCCAAATCTGAGATCTTCTTTGGAAACCAGGGAACATTTTCCATGTCTAGGGAAGGCATGGAATCCACAAGGTTATTAATAATGCCCAGCACATCGAGGGAGGAAACGCTGCTTTCAAGTATGGCTGTGGTGGTTACAGCTCACTCTATAAATTAAAGGGGCATGAATAAGACAAGGGAGTCCTCTGCCTATCTGGCACCAGCCTCCAGCTCACACTTCCTCCTTGGTCACTGCCACAGGCTGCCTGCAGAGCACAGCCAGCCCCAGAGCCTCTGGCAAGGACAGTTAACATGGGTTTCTCTGCTGGAGTTAGAGTAGCATCCAGAGGATCCCGTGGAGACAAGGTCTGCCTTGTACAGCTGCTGAGAGTCTTGTAGGGCACAAAGAAGAACAGAAACGATCTGCCTGTGGTCCCTGGGTGGAGTGGGAGCAGGTTAGAGTCCTCTCATCCTACTTTACTGACCAAGGGAAATGGATGTTTCTCCCTGGTTATGTACATGGGAAGCATCCAGCTTTGCCTTCAGGGGTCTGGAGGGCAAGAGGAACAGGAGGCCCCCCTGCCTGAGATAGGTGCATCATTACAGTTTTGCTACAAACTACTTTGGCGTTATTTTTAGCCTAAGAGAGTTTTTTGCCAAGCTCTTGGCAGAGCAGTTAATACACTATTTTTCTGCCTCAATGCTCTTCCATTTACTTAAAAAGGTCAGGAGGCTCTTTAGATTGAATTTCCCCTTACTTAGGGCTAAAGTAAGCCATTCTATCCAAGAACTCCAGGTCTCTCCTTCCCAAGCACAATGACTGAGAAATACACAGGACCAGCTTCCTGCTACCCTGAACTTTGGACATCTCTTTAATTAAAAGAAAAGGTAAACACAACGTGTAGTATCTAAAAGTCAAAACCTCTGTCATACAGAGGTTTTAATATAATATAAGTAGCCAGTTATGATTAAAAGTGGGTAAAAAAGACAACAAAATCAAGAACTAAATGAGGAAATTGCAGAACCCATCTTCCACTCTCCCCAGTGTCTGAACTGAACTGGGATCTGTCAGTGTCACACCTCTGCCCTGGCGGTGTCTGGAGCCCTGCACTCAGACTTTGCCTACAGGCCAGCCTGCTTTGACCTGCAGGGATGCAGGGCTGGTGCCAGCTGGGATGTGCTGGGAAGGGACAGGAGCACAGACAGCAGACACACAATTTGTAGCAGCCTGACACAGCCTGAACTCCCAGGAGACAGCCAGACTACACTCACACATAACACAGAAACAGGCACCTGGCAGCAGGTGCCTGAAGACACAAGTGCAGGTGTGGGCAGCCATAAAAACATTTCAAACCAACAAATTTGGAAATGCATTTTCATCAGAACTGCCTTTTGTACCTACCATCTTCCTGAACACAGAAATGCTCTGTTGGGCTCACAGAGAGAATGTTGACATGGGATTTCAGGAGCTGGAAGATCTCGTTCAGTTGTTCCCTGTTACTGTCACAGTCCACAAAGATCTCAAACTCAGAATTTCGTCTCTTGGACTTCCGTGACTCAATGTGTACCAGATTTACATGCTTCTCCTGTTTGGTAAGAAATAATCTTCTCAAAAAGATAGCCTAAAAACAATTGACTAAAAATTAAAATAGTTTTTCATAATATAATATTTCAGTATTTCAGTAGAATAATAAATATTCTACTGCCATGAACTATTTACCACCTCTATGAAGCCATTTTAGTTAATTGGATCTCTTGATAGCAGTTTGTTTATTGGAGGGGGGGAAAGGTTTGATTTTCTATTCAGAAGAAAATGAGACTGAACCTGTGTTCTTTCAGTTTTATTTACATTCAGGAAACACATAAAGACACAGTCAGGAGGTTTGAATTCATAGATCTTTTTCTTTCATCCTTCCCGTAGGAAGCTGATTAGCAAATTTCACCAAAATGCCAGTCAAGTCACCATATAATTATCTCACGTGCAAGCAAGATTTAAAAGCAGTAGTTTTCAGGGTATTAGTTTCAATTTTCTTTAATCTGAAAAATTATTTAATCATGTGTTTTATATTAGGAACATTGAGAAAACCCCAGGCTAAAACACACAGGGCCACGCACCAGAGCGCGGTGGCACTGCACGGATTCCTTACACGACACACGCCCAGCAGCTGTGCAATTGCAGCTCCTGTGCCACCTTCGGTCTGGCTGGGCAATGTGACAAGGGCACTGCACTCAGCACAGCACAGATAACACCCCAAGTGTCTGCCTGCCGTCAGCAGGGGCTTCAGACCACCTCTCATTCCCAGCAAAACCACTGAGTGCCAATCCTCTTGCCATGAGGGGAAAAGACAAACCTCTCTCAGTGTTTAGTCAGTGTAGATAAGATTTTTAGCCAGCCATCATCTGACTTCCGAGGCATACATTTGCTCTCATGAGTAATTTTGGGTGCAAAGTGGGAGCCAGGTTAAGAATCACATCCTTAATAAACAGATGTAATCAATTCTTGTGTGCTCCAAAACTACCCTTACAATTCAAAAATGCAGAGCTGCTGTGATGATCATATGGTTATAATATACACACCTGAAAGAGTTTTAATGCTTTTACAAGTCCTCCAACTTCATTCTTCAAGGAAAAAATGATGGCTGTCCTTCCTCTTTCAGATGCATGGTCTTCATTCTCTTTGTTGTCTTCAACCATCATGTGAGCTGACTTACTTAACTAGATGCAAACAAACAAAAAAAATTTGTTTGAATGGGTAAAAGTGCAAAAAGTGTAAGTTTTTACATTTCAGGGTGTCTTGGGGTAATGTTGTGCTTTTATCAACCACAAAAGGAAAATTATGAATTCAATTACTACACAGTAATAGGAATAAAGTTAGTCAGAGATAGAATTTGTGAGAGACTAAAATACCAAGGTATCTTTTTTTTTAGTTCAATGGCTTTATGGACATATTTACTCATTGCCTAGGATGCAGAAAATGCTTTCAATGTATAGTTTATAATTAGCACTGCTACTGGGAAGAAGGGAAGCAATAAGATATCAGCAGAAATAGTACATTGAATCAAACACTTGTTAGTAAGTTCAATGAACACTGACAAAGAATAATCCAAATCCAGCAGGACATAGGTAGGAAAAGATGAATCAGGATTCAGTAGATCAGAACTGAAAAATCACTGCCTCTTTCTTGTTACATAACTGTAAACCACAGTTTTCTTAGGGCAAGGAGACAAACCTAAGGAGTAAAAATATTTTTCTGACCAAAATCTGTTTGTTATAGAGACAGACATATCCCTCTCTGATCAGCCACAGCCAAGCTGCTCCATCAGCCATGTCCCCTAATTCGTGTGTCAAACCCTTGGCATAATCACCCAAACCACACACTAAAAATTCAGACACCCCAATCTGTCAGATCATGTGGTTTTGTACCTTACTAGTGATTTCCTCACTGTGTGGAAATCAGCAGCTATCACAGACCATATTCTTAGCTATGGGTAGACATGCCACAAATATTTATTTATTTATTACTGAAACAGTAAAGAATGGGGGAAATGCAAAGTAAAGAAAATTACAAAGCTTATGAGCAGAGGCTGTCCCTCATATATCTTCAAACCTTGCAAAAAAGGCAAGAATAAAAGGAGAGGTTTCTGAATGAGTCAGCGGGAAAGAAGAGAGGAATAATGAAGGCACATTATTGCTATTTGGATTTTTTTTTTCATCTGATGCAGCTTTAAAGATATCATTATCTTGAGACATTTTCAGAAATAAAAAGAGCAAAACAAAAATGCAGTCAAAATGCACCAGTTCCTTTGATTCCCTTATATAGTCTCTCCAACTTTAATGATGTAATGAAAATATTTGGATTTCTGACTGGGTTCCCACTTCTAATGAGTTGCCACAATATGATGAGCCTGGACAACAGTGTCAGACCATCACACTTTTTCTGATCCACCAAAGTCAATGAACTCCATCAGCTTGAGTCCAGACATCAAATTTTCTGCTGAAAGTGTGTGGCAAGCCCAGCCCAGGTTCAGGTGAGCAGCCTGCAGGTTTCCCAGCTCGCTTCAGTGTCAGATCACAATCACAAGAGCCAGGAACAGGCACTGAGCAAAGGCACCTCAAGCAGAAAATAAAAAGCCACGAGCACCATGATTACATACAGGTCATTGGTTGTTTTCTCAAGTGCAGAGAGGCCATTTGTGTGAGCCAAATCCTGCTCAGATGATCCTGCTGCAGGAGAAGCAAAGAAGTCTCCACTACAAGTAGAGTTAGCTGGTGGTCTTTGAAGGCAATACAGGTAGGGCTGGTTTCTAAAAGAGGCTGATATGCAGCATGTTGGCTTGACTCCACATTTAGGATCATTGACTTAAGCCTGGATCAGCCTTTATGAGATTTGGCACAGTTGCCTGCAATGTTGAGGTGCACATCTGGGACCTGCACCAAAAACTAATGATCCTCTTTTGTGCTTTGCTGCTGTCAACTGACACTGTCTTACACTGTCTAGGATCAGGTAACAACATCTACAAAGTTACATGTTTAAGAGATCAATGAAGAAAATACAACCAAACATCAAATATTCTTATATTAAGCTCTAGAAATTACCTCTAACTTCAGAATTACAAGTTAGATAAGAGAAACTGAGATGCTTACAATGCCAAATGCACATCATATACATATTTAACCCTACGCCAAAGCTAATCTTTTGCTTTAATTAAAAAATGAAGTCAGTTATGCAGCAACCATTTGAGTGCAAGGCAACAGGAGAAAATGGTAATGCAGAAACAATTCCTCTTCTCCTGTGGCTGCACTTCACTTATATTTTCTTCTCTATCAGTAACTTAGCAACCCAGTTGTAATAAAATCTGAAACTTTTCCTTTGCATGGTAACACATTCAAGCTTTTTGGAGGGTGAAGGGGGAATCAATATTGTATTGGCATTTTTTATTAATGATGCAAATCATTAACTGATTTTCCACCAGCCTGACTCAGTCTTGATGAAAATACACAAACACAGGGATATTCTAAGACCTTTATTTAGATAGATAATTAGGTGCTATCTGGTTAAAGATTGCACTTTTTGGGACCCATAGCAATTATCTTCCCTTTCTCCCTCTCCTCAAAGGATGTTCACAGAGAGAAAGATATATGAGGGTGCATATTTTGTGCTTTAATTCTTTATATTAATGGATAACCTGGATTTAAAATTATTCAAGCATATTTGCCTAAAAAAAATTACATTTTAGAACCATAAAGTGAAGATAAAAAATTATTTACAAAGTATTTGATACTGATTGACATCAAGCATGATTAATAAAAAATATCAATTGTCATTTTATATTGTCTTCCGTTTAAGTAGCTTCTTGCTTTGTCACTGTCATTTTGACACACTTCTAGGGAAGGGTGAACACACGATGTTAGGAGTGACCACAACTAGATATCACATTACATTTTCCTGCCACACAAAAGTTCTTCCTAAGATTTAGCTCTCAGACACCAAACCAGAAGCTGTGCTGAGCAGCTTATTTGGCTTCCAAGTATCTGAGGGATACAGCAAAGCAATATCTTTGTGAAACTTTACTCTGTTACTGTCAGCATTCTTGTCTTCAGAGGGAATTTTACAGACTTTATCAACTGCACAGTATCAGTAACTGCAGCCAAAGCACAGGCACTGCTTTTATCTGATCTCTGATGCACTAAGCAAATTCCCGCTGTAATACGGAATAACCCAGGAGTGAGTTTTTCCGGGCTATATCACACCCTCTGTCTCCTAAGCAACGATGTGCCAAAAGTTGCTTTTGTTCTACCTTAGTTTCATGCGCTCGCATTTACACTTTGAGATTTCCCCCCTCTTTTATCCAGAAACAGCAATCCCATCCCAATCCCAGCTGGCACCGATACCAGAGGAGCCGCACCTCGGGGCTCTCCAAGTAACCGGGGCCAGAAAACTCCCGTGTTTCCCAAATCCCCGTTCCGAGAGCTGCAACAGCGAAGCGCCCGAGCTGTGACTCCACAAAAGCGGCGTTTATTCCGCAAGCCAGGACGGATCCTGGGGCCAGGCAGCGAGGATCGCATCCTCCCGTTCCTATCCCATCCCGTTCCTATCCCTCTCCATCATCCCTGCGCATCCCGCTCCTCACCCGTGCCCATCCCGTGCCCATCCCTCTCCATCACCCGTGCGCATCCCGNGCCCATCCCTCTCCATCACCCGTGCCCATCCCTCTCCATCACCTGTTCCCATCCCGCTCCTCACCTGTGCCCATCCCGCTCCTCACCTGTGCCCATCCCTCTCCATCACCCGTGCCCATCCCGTGCCCATCCCTCTCCATCACCCGTGCCCATCCCTCTCCATCACCTGTTCCCATCCCGCTCCTCACCTGTTCCCATCCCTCTCCATCACCTGTTCCCGTCCCGCTCCTCACCTGCCTGGCCGGGTCCCGCGGGCTCGGTGCCGCCTCCAGGGATGCGCCGCGCCGGGGTGCGGGGTGCATGGCCGGGGCAGGCTGAGGGCAGCGCCGGCCCCGCCGCTTTATGCGGGGGCGAGAGCCGCCCCTGACGGAGGGGAGGGGTGCGGGGAGGCGGGGGAGGCGCTGCCCGGCCCCGCTGGGACAGGGGAGCCGCGGCCCTGGCCGCGATGCTCGCCCAGGCTGCAGGGCACTGAGCGCTCCCCTCGCTGCACCCCGAGAAACCCGCACAAGGAGAAGCCCTTTGCCGCCGGAGTTCCATCTCCTCGGTCACCCGGACACGGTCACTCCAGAGGGGTCACAGGAGACTGAGTTTTTGTGGGCAGCTCCGGGGGTTTTGCAGTTAACATCAATCTGCACACCGCAGGGCTGAGGGGAGCGAGCACTTGGATGGAGGGGATCTTCCTGCATCGTGTCCGCACCGGCGCTTCCCAACACTTGTAACGCTCCCTGTAAAACACTCCCTGCTTTTTCCTGGGGGAAAGGGAAGACAAACTGCATCAGAAGTGAGGGCTGTAGCAGAGGGGCTCTGAGCAAAGTGCCCTTCAAGGCTACGGGGGACTCAGCAGTGATGGACACTCAACAGCAAAGTGCAGGTCGTAGTCTCAAAGAGGAACACAGTGGGCAGATGTATTGAGCTCCTCACTAAAAACAGCAGAGCATTTCTGCTGTGAAAATAAATTATGGTGTATTACTTCTTTTCTAAAAACCTTCTGTGCATACAGGAAGAATAACTACATTTCTATTAGCAGAAAACTACATATTTTCATATCACTTATGTTGTCATTTATTTTCTGCACACATCTAGACGTGTTTATAATATAAAAACTAATGATTTTTCGACTCCAGTGCTCACTGTCTCATCTCAGGTCAGACTTGGCAACATTAAGATAAGGGGACTTTGGTCCACAGCAGGAGAAGCCAAAACATTCCCCAGGAACATAATCTCTTGGAGGCATTAGGGGTCTCTTGGGGAGGAGAGATTGATTATTTTGTGTTTGAGCTGTCCAAAACCAAAGACTCTGATCCTCTTTTAATGTTTTTTTTTTGAACACACCTTTCAAAGAAATGCTCAAAATCAGCAGCAACTAGTTTCACTCTAATATACTCAAGTGTCTAAAAAAATCCCCAGTATCTTTCTCTTCAGTGCCTAAAAACGTTTCAAGCCTGAAACCTTGATTTCAGCTAGATCCCTTAGACACTGGTATAACACACCTGGAAAATCATGTTGATGAAGCCGGTGTACAGGGTGACACCTAACCCAGGCAGGCACAGTCACACTTGCACCAACATCAGTGATGGTATCAGGGTCTTCCTTCTTCCTAGAAGGCCCTGAACTTCAAACAATCCTGTTTCTGAGGGGACTGAGGGTGACTAGCTCAGCCCTTCAGACACAGCACAGGATTGAAAGAGCAGGGCTGTGAATGATGACACAGCTGGAAAAGCCTTTTTTTTCCCAGTTTGCTAATGGAGCATTTCGTCACCAGATGCTTCAATTTTCCCTGCATAGAGAAAATGCAGCATTTATCAATATATGTCTTATCTCTACAACGGGCATTTCACTTCCTTCCTGAAGAATAGATCTCCCCATCAAATGAGCTGACTCAGAAAGCAAACAGTTCATAGGATCTGTACCCAGACTCCTAAGTGTGTGAGAGCCTGGTGTTAATGATAAATCTGTAAACATGGGCACAGTGTGACACTTGTAATAGAATATGACTAATTTTCCAATTTTCCCTAGCTCAAATGAAGCAATAATAATGGGGAACCCATGGGCAGCCTGACCTATAACAGCTGAAACAATGGGAATCAGGTCAGGAATGGCCAAGGAAATTCGACCTAATATGAAATGTACTAGTTACATAACGGGATAACTGGGGTGCCCAGAGTTTTGGGGAGCAGATTAAAGCTGATTCACTGGTTTGGTAAGAAGTGCTCGCTCACCACAGCCATGCCCTGTGGTCTGAGAGGGCAGAACCACAAAGCATGAACAGACTCAATCACAGCCTGTTTCCACTGGGTGCTCGCTGGAGCCTGCTCTGCTCCTCTCCACACAGGGTTTCCAGCTCCTAGGAATGTGTGCATAGCTTTATAGGAGAACTACTCAAGAGGTTTTATCCTAAAGCTGAATTTTCACAATTCTAGGGTTGCAGGGTTTTGAAAAATCCTCACTCTGTCACTAGCACGGCTGCTGCTTTGTGTTTTCACACACAGAGAAAAATTTCTACCTTTTCCCAAAAGCTGGTAGCATAATCTACGATTTAAGAATGGTGGCTTGGGCCCTTCACCACAGAAGAGAGCAATATGGCACAGCAACCAGGTATGGAGCACAACACAAACAGGGCAGCAAAATGCACAGGAGCTACCCTGCTCATCCTGGCAGGAGGTGGCACAAGCAAACACTGACCCAGAGAAGGTCTGAAATGTGACCTCGTTGGTCTGCTGGAGCACCAAGGCAAAGAGATGCCAAAAGTATTCAGTGGGATGTCAGAAATCTACACAGACCCTGAGGTGGGAAGGAACTGTGAAGGACAGAGACAACTGGAGAATCAAACCTTATGCCACAGGAGATAAGGCAATACAGTGATTAATTTTTCTCTAAAGCCTGCAGGAGATTTCTCACTTATATCATCTCATGCAGACAAAGCCCTCCAGACAGATAATCAGCACCTGAGGATGGAGCACAGGTCTGACCCTGCTCAAAAGTGGGTCAAGCTGATCACATTTTGCAGGACAGGGCTTTGCCATGTGCAGCTGCCACAAAACCTCTCTCAGCAGCACAGAGCAAGCACTCCCCATGAAGGCTACCAGAGTGGCTTTCAATTATGTTTTTCCTCATAATTCCTTATTAAATGAACTCTCCTCCACCACACTCAGATCCAAGTGACAGGGTGGTGTCAGACTGAAGTCCAATATTTCCTCAGTCCTTCGCTGGAGTAGCTCCAGGAACATCAAGCAGCTCCAGAAGAGACCATGAGTCTATTCCTCCTTCCCATCTGCTAGCTCAGATGACCCTTCTCTAGTTTTCAGAGAGTTTCTGGGTTTTTCTTGAAATTACTAACTTGACAGCAGAGTTTGCAATCAAACAGTGGTTCTGACACTTGGGGGTACACATTTGTAGATAAATGCTCTGGTGATTTTTAGGCTGAGAAGTATTAAATCAAGCTGTCATACCTGCAGGTCTTCCCCTCCCTAGAGAGCCACACAGTAAAGGGATGCTTTTTGCTCTCTGAAATACAACAACATAAACCTTCTGCCCTACCTCTCCTCTTCCTCCCACTCTGAGAAAGTTTGCTCTCTGTGGGTCAAATACGTAGGGACTCAACTAACCTGGTACATCTTTCCAGACATGGCACAAGTCTTGTATTTACCAACACTCTGAGGAAGCTGGTCTGGGAGGGGGAAAGAGGTGGGAAAAAGAAAAATCAGTGTAGTACAGGGGTTCCACACTGGGGGAGAGATAGAGTCCAAGGATGATTTTGTTGAACTGGTGTGGCAAGAACCATGGAAAAGCAGGTTGAGAATGTTCTGTAAGGATATTAATCTTCTGCTGAAATATAAGATTATCTACCTGAATGCAGAAAGACTGAAGGAGACAATCAGTCAGCCCTAAAGTCTTCTCAATCCCATCAAGGTCATCAGTGGGAATTACCTGATCTCCCCATGTGATAGCAGAAAGTGCTCTAATCTCCAATAAGGCAATTTCACAACATCACTTCTGAGGTATAAACCTTTTGGACTTTATTTGGCCAAGGCACCTGCCTTTGCAAGCAGGACCGTTTGTCTGAGGCAAAGGGGCCACTTGAAACTTTTCCAGAAAAAGGTATGAAGTGGTAACTCCCTGAACAGAACAGGTTTAATACGACTTAGTACCAAGACTGCTCTAATCATAATTACTTTCTCCAGAGCACACAACTGAAAATTCTAATCACAGCCCTCTGCCTTTCTGTTAATTAACTGCTGCAGACAAGTCATGCCTTAAGAATCTCATGACACTTAGACAAGCACCGTGGAAGTTACAGGGAAAGTGAAGATTAACATCACACAGACCTCTGCACAGTTTGTTTTCCAGTATAGGTTTTACAGATCTTCCTCATATTCTGATTTAATTTTTTCAATGATCTTTTATACTGATGCCCAAAAAATTGCTGGTCTGAAAGTCTGGCTCGTTTTCTTCTCCTGATTTTTAATATTTATAAAGCATTTATTGTCACAATACTTAAGCAACAGCATTCACTTCCAATCACTTTCTAACCTTCATTCTCTCAACCTTTGACTTCTCTCATCTAAATGAGGTAACATGTCATTGTGGCATTTACCTAAATGCAGGGACTTAAAAAGCTCCAAATCCAAAGCTTTTCAAATTTTCAAAGACATGTGTGGGTCTGAAATCCCTGTCTTTCTACAGAGAATTCTTCCATTTTCTCCCTTGTCCTGCGAACCACAGTTCTCCCAACAAACACTTTCCAGAGCAATTCACCCAGCCTTTCACCAGCATGAGGCTGTGACACTGTTCACCCCTGAACTCAGGATAACCTCCAAGAAATGCCTGGAAGTCTCAGTCCCTGAGAAGGGAACCACATTCCCATGAGGGTGGTTTAGCAATCAGTTAAAGATTCATGCTACTGAATAGTTGTAATTAATAAAGCATTTAATTCATAACCAGTTAACATGCAACAAAAGAAAAAGTGGGATTTAAAATATGCAATTATTTGAAACATTTACAAATATCTTTTTCCAATGAAAAGTGCAAGAACCAATGAGGTAAATTACCCTCTCATCTTGACTCAGCCAGCTGTAGCATCAACAGCCTTCAAGCACACTTATTTTGGAAAGCCAGAGCTGCTGTGTAAACCTACTGAAGCACATCCAGCCAACAGACCATTCACTGTTTGTATACTTGCTTTGGACTGCTTAAAGAAGTAATATTAGCCCTTTCATCTGAGGCAGGAAATATTTTTCATTTCATAAAAGCTAAATAAAATCACGAGTGACATGAGTTACTTGCAGCTCTGAGCAAACAAAGTGTAGTTTTTCCTAGTATCACCTTTGTAAACTCTTTACAAAAGGTTAGTTTAGATGCTGCTGGGACAATGGACAAACCAGGCTTTGATTTGTTTTCTCTAGTGAAAATAATATCACAAAATTAATATCAATCAGCTACATTTCAAACCAAAGTGTAGTCTGGCTGGGAACCAAAGTCCTGAAAGAGCTCTTTGCTTCAACTACTCTGGAGTTACTGGGTACAGAAGTGCCAATTACAACTTT
>VZTT01024528.1:0-21839 GCA_013400855.1 Buphagus erythrorhynchus
AAAAAAAAAGATTTCAGTACCTGCTTCAGCATGGCACAGGTCTTCAGCAGCCAAGGAGCCAGAGGCCAGTTTCTCATCTTTGCCATGGTTCTACTGACACTGGTGTCAAATGGCAGAAATTCCCCTTGTGTGGTTGACATGCAGTTTACTGTATGGGGTATCACAGATGAGCATTCAGCAGCTTCTTTAGGGCACTGCATTCGAGCCCTATTGGTTTTTAATGACTTGTGTTAATATAATTATTTTTTTTTGCAAAGTGTCAACGAGTCGTTGCCCTCTTTGGGGTCGAATAAGTGATCCCTGAAGTTTCCAGCAGTGACCCAATAAGCGAGCACAAGAGCTACATGTTAATTAGATCTGTTTCTTTTTTAGTATTCTGGCTGTGCTGCAGCCACTAACCTTCACATCTAGCTGGTGAATGTCTCACCCTGTTACACTGAGCTCAAGCTTTTTCTAATGTCCACTTATGGAAGCCTTGCTCAGTCAAAGTCCATGGTAATTTAAAGATTATTATGTAAACACACATTGCTCTGTCACTGAAGGATGGCTTGAAATATTGCAGCCAGTGAAGTTTGACTGAATTATTTGTAATTAATGATCCAAAGAGCTGGAATGAGAAGTGCTGCCCTGCCTGGTTAGGCAGGAAGGGCTTCCTTCAGGAAGATTGGTTTCATTGCTTGGCTCTTCTGTGTCTATTTTGGGTCTACTTTTTTTTTCAGATGAGTGTGAATCAGCAAGGTGTCCAGGTTGAGAAGTTCAGAGCTCCTTGTTCCCACCCCAGTCTCGAAAAATAGGTCCTCTTAAATTGTCTTGAGTTGTGCACCTGGAAGCAAAGTCAAGTGAGAATAGCTGGTCACTTTTGAAAGTACCGATTGCATTAAATGGAGGTGAAAGGTAATTGTTTAACTCTGTGTATCTATCTCTGCTTGGAGTTCAGAATACAAAAATGCTGTTTCTTGCCCTCTAGGTTAGGATGAAGGATGACATGCTGTAAAATAAACCTTCTCAAAGTGTCTCACAGTGGTAAAGGACTGCTCATTTCAGAACTTTATAGTGAAGATGGCAGAAGTTGCAAGTGGTAGGCATGTTATGGCAAAGGTTTCTTCAGATTCTAACTGGGCAGCAAATTAAATGTAAAAATACAATGGCTGGAGGTACTAGGCCTGTAATTAAGTGGATGGGTGGATGCATGGCTTATCTGCTAACATATGAACATTAAAGAATCCCCTAAAACCACATTAAAAAGCTTACACGGTTAAACTTAATTGCTCTTCTTCTTGTCTTGCAGTTGGTGAAATTAAAGGAAATTTTGGCTTTACAAAAAAATAAAGAGGGTAATTCAGGAAGAGAACCGTCTGGCAGTGCTCTGAAGTTTTATTGCAAAATACATAAGAAATATTCATCTCTAGTTGGATAAATAGATTATTTTAATACAGCGAAGCAAAACATATAAATGTTTTGCAATAAGTAGGGTCTTGTTTTGCGTAATGTAATTCCCATGAGTAATTGCAGTGAGACCACTGGCTTTGTCAGGGCTTCTAACAAGAATATTACTTTGCACCAACTTGCGTCATTCCAAATAATTTTACTCGAGCTGGCCTATTTGTAATTATTCACCTGGCCTGCTGAACCTCAGCATTTGATTGCCAGTCTGATATTCTCCACTTGTTCTCTCCTGTCCCATGCAGGGATAGGCCAGGACTGTGCTTCTGTGCGGGACGAGATGTGCAGGCGATGGACAGGGCCAGTGATGTGCCTGGAAGTTTTGGGCTGAGCCAAAAGTAGAAGGCAGCTGTTGACAGCTCAGTGAGGAGCTGCTGGTTTAAGAGTCTGGGGATTTGAAATTAAGCTCTAAGCTTCAGGATGTGTCATGTGCTTACTTACAATGCAGTGCTCTGTAAAAATTACAAGAAGCACAAAGCAAAGGAGAAAAAAATCAAAGCAAGGCAAGGTGGTTGTTGCTCACTTTACCCACCCTAACTCAAAAAAAGGATACTTTTCCTACTAGTTCTTTTTATTTTTCCCTATTTCTTATCCCACAGAAAAGACCTATTAACCCTTTTTTGACTGCATTGCCTTTAAAATCTCATAGAGATTTGCTGCCTTCTGATTTTACTACCTTTTCTACCATACTAGCCCCCATTTGCTGGAAGAGTATAATTGCAAGCAATAAAAATACACACACACACACACATACACACCAAGGGAAAAAAAAAAAAGGAGGCAGCTTTAGCTTTAGTGTTTTGTTTACGCTAGCCTTTAGGAACCAGGAACCTGCAATATTGCAATACACAGAAGGCTGCCAAACTTTTTGTCCTGATTGTAACACAGGAAAACAACTTCCCATGCTACGAAGAGCATTGGAAATGCATGCTTCCCTCTTGTACTTTTTATTGCACACCATTATAGAGGCCTAAGCCTACATCAAATTCTCTGTGACCCAGCTCTAAGCGTTCCACTTAGTTAGCCTAAACCTCTTTACATTCCTCAACTCTGATCTGCTAATCCCCCATAAATCACCACCGTTTCTCAACAAACTCAAGCCAGTGTTAAGATTAATGTGGAAAGGATTTGTCATTTCCCACCAGCCTTAACCTGAATTAAGATGGGTGAATGCTGGGGAGCGACAGAAGGAGGAGGACCTGCCACATGAGGGGCACAGTTGTGCACAAGAGAGCCAATTCATCTTGTTTTGCAGATGATCAAGCTGCAAACAGGAGTGTTTCTGAGGCTGTTTACATCAGGGCAATCCCAGCAGGGAAGGGTCTGGAGAAGAACTGCATTTTAGCAACTTGTAGGGGCTGCATTCTCTGTGTGCCTGTGCCAGGCACAGGCAGGGGCTGTTGGGGTGCAGCTGGGGATGGCCCAGAGCCCCACGGGCACACACAGCCTCCTGGTGTGCAGGGAGCATGAGGGGCTCAGCCCTTTGGTGCTTGGCACCCAGGGCTGGAGTGAGTAGGAAGCATGTCTATGCTCTTTGTGGGGAAAAAAAAACAAGTGGCAACAAACCCCCTGTGTCCCTCCATTGGGTCTGCCTTGCTTTCCTCAGTTTAGGTGGTCACACTTCCAGTTACTCCCTGTACTGCACAGTGGCTTTGTTCCAGGCTGTTACAGGTTGCCTCTCCTCTGGTGGTGCCAAGTTTTCCCATCCTGTGAGCAAGGGTTCAGGAGCGCAGTCCCTAACTGTACCCCCTGTGTGGGACTGGGAATTCAGCCCCTTCCCACCAGGCTGTTTAGACTTTCCACATGCATCTGCTGCACAGCAGAGCATTTACAGCTCTGTTGACTCTCTTCACATCTAGGTTTTTTTGCTTCTTTGCTGTAGAATACAATCTCTGCTCTTGTTCTTCACACTCAAACANTGGACAGAGCCATCATCAGAGAGTTATGTGGACACGAAGATTTGCCAGGGTGTCCTAAGCAGAGGCATCTCTGCCATACTCTGTTCACATGGATGCCAGCAGTCAAACTCCTGCAAACAAATGCTCCCAGCAGTCACACGGATGGGTTTGGTGTGTGATAAACTGCATATTTTGGATGAACTTTGAGCATTCCTGAAAAATGAATAGGACCATTCAGGGCCTATCTCCACAGGCAAAAAGAGTGTGTCTGAGGAAAGAGCTTTGATGCTGGGTGAAGTTGCATCTGTGGGGTGGGAGTTGAGCTGGCTGGGTTGGAGCTGGCACAATGATGTAGTGAGGACATGGCATTAAGCAATATATCAGCAGCCACCAGCTGTTCCCAAGACAGAATGTGTGTCTTATCCCATAAAGAGTATGAAAAATAACAACAACAACAACAACAAATAATAAAAAGCCACCTTGTCCATGAGTCACCTGGGATGAATATGCTCCTTTTGGCAGTGTGTTGTGCTGTGTCCTTTGATTGACCTGGGCTCTGATTCAGGCTGACCTTTACACCTGAATCAAATGAAATTATTGATCAGGATTTTTGCTGATCTGACTGAGTGGACTTTGAACATTCCTCTGCAAATTTTGTGACTTTTTAATCTTCATCATGACCAACAGCGGTAGTCAAAAGACACATGCAGGTGAAGGGAAGAAAAGGCTCCCTCCCAACCTGTAAGGCAGGTTTTCCCTGCCTCTTTTGTTAGTTTTCATATATTGTTTCCTTTGTTTCTGTGTTTGTCAGCTCTTCTCCACTCTTCCTCTGTTCTCTTCCTTTTTCATTTCTCTGTCCCTTGTCTTTGATGTTTTCCTCCCTACCTCATATTCCCTGTGTGCCCTCCTCCTTTCTGCTTTGAAGAGCATCGCTCCAGCATTTGTACCAGTGCATTTGTACCTGCTGGACTTGTACAGGTGGCTGGTGAAACACCAGGACACTGCCTTGATGCCTGGTATTGCTCTGCCTTCCCACAAATAGCTCTAGTGAGACCCTGGGACTTCTGCCAAGGGAGACCAGTGCCCCTAACTCTGCAGGGCCCTGCTGCAGCATCCCGTATCCCATGGTAACACACGCTTCAATGTTTTCTGCTTCAGCTCAGATTCTTGAGAGAGGAGCCTCAGTTTTTAACTCCAGCCTGTCTGCTACTGCTCACCACTTTCCCCATCTGTAAAAGGCCATGCAGCTTTCTCTGCACATGTTCTTTTGGAGGAAGAGCTCAATTCAGAAAGAGAAGGTCCTGGCTTCTTCCCAGGATTTAAGTGTCAGGTAGCTTTGTTCATTTGCTGAATCACATGGCCCTGACTGGTGGTGAAGTCACTCTGTGCAGTTGAATAGTGGCAATAGCTGTCCAAAACAGGCTGTTTTGGGGTGAGGGCTGAGCCAGGGCAGAGCCTGGCAAGGCTGTGGAGCTCCAGCATTAATGCAGTTTATTTTAGCAACAAAGATGTTACAGATCTTATTCTACTCCTCATGCAGCAGGCCAGCTCTAATTCTTCCTCAGTTCTTACCTGGAAGCAGAATTTCACACTCAGCTCTAGAATTTTAGTTGCTTCTAGTTAAATACTGAGAACTGTTCTGGTTTTGAGCTGTAAGCTGATGACAGGACATTTAAGAAGTGCCTGAGCATTCAGCATTCATTCTGCTTGAGGAGTTGTTTCTCCTGGCTCTTTGTCTAGATGAGATTAGAAAAATGCAGCTTAGCTACCCTTTCCATACCATTCTTGCCCTGTTCCCCTGGCTTTGTCAGGTTGGCTTTTCTGCTGAAGCCCTGTTCTAGTTCTGCCAAATCATTTCATTCTCATTCTAAATTCCATGAATCTCAGTTTTTCGCTTCTAGTTTTTGTTAACAGGGACAATATTGTTTGAATCCACATGAAAATCATTGGTTGGATAAAGCTGGATGCAGAGGGGTGAGAAGAAGCAGAAAGACCAGTGAGGAGGGCAAACAAGGCATTGAAGAGGAGCTAGAGAAGCACTCATGAGAAAGCACTTTTGGGCTGATGGCTGGCCAAACCAAGGCTGGAAACAGAAGCTTGTTCAATTTCTTCTGTGTGTTGGGAAATAGGGGCCTTTTTTGTTCCTAGTAAGTAAGCAGTGTATGTCACATTATGTAACTCCATCATCCATTTGTTCTAAAGAAAAAAAAAAAAGACAATAGCCAGAAAATTGCAAGTTGCTTTGTCTGTAGCATAAGATAACTGCATGGTACACCAAGCTAACAAGCCTTTTAAAATATAACAGGTTTAAACCTGTTTTGCAGTAGGCAAGGACCTCAGTGTACAAAAGGAACCTCTGGATTTTGGTCCAAGTTTACCTGCTCTGCATCCAGTGCAGGTACCCTACACAATGCTGTACCTGGCAGCCCAGACATGGTGTCCTGTGAGTGGCAGTGTGCCTTAGAGAGGACAGCACTATTGCCTGCTCCTCAGGCACTCCCTTTCTTTCTCCTTGGCTGTTCAATGGCACTGGTGGGGACAGCATGTCACCCACGGGTTACACAGTACCTGTGGTAACATCAAGTGGCTCCAGAAACCTGACTTGTGGGAGCAACCATAGCATGAACCAGGTCCCTAGGGATTTCCAAAGGAGGACTTTACCTCTTTACCCTTCTCAAGGCCAAGTGATACCAGAATGGAGCCAGCTGAGCTCCTTGTCCCCACCTCTTTAATAGTAAAGATGTCGAAGTTCTATAATAGATGTGTTACTGCAGCTCCTTTAGATTTAATTTAAGCTACATGGCCTTGCATTTAGAGCGCCTGTCCTTGTCTATAATCTAATCAACTCAGTCAAGAGGAATAGTTGGACAAGGATGAATGTAGGCCCAGGAGCCAGAAATTAGATTGTGTGCAATTACATCTGTGGATTTATAGCAGAAATTTACTGCAGAAAGTGGGGATTTTTGTCTTCTCAAGAGCCCAACAGGAGGGAAAGTTAATGGCTGACACGTTTATTGCATGGAATCTGCAAAGACCTATGGAGTTGTCATTAGATGGATGAAACAGGCATGAGTCAATAAATTGGTTAGTACACAAGTGGAAGAAAAATCTTGCTAGAATCATTCTTTCTTCATTGATGGGACAGTGTTATGATGGAAGCCATAAACAGGGGTGTAGGAAAACAAAGGGATTTTTTTTTAGCTTCTGAGGCCACTTCAAGCAAGTGCTTTCCAAAGCACAGTTTTGCATTCTGCTGCTGGCATTGCTCAAAACCATTTTAGTTCCTTCAACCCAGCCAGAGGCTGCTCAGCTCCCACCCTGGGTTCCCCTCCTTCCTCTACCTTATCAGTGTTATGCCTGGCCCTCATGTCTGATCAACATTCAGGGCTTTGTTTTCTGCGTGGCAGAAATGATGCACACAGGGAAGATGCACATGCGCATCATGGTCTCAAATGGCCACTTCACTCATATTTACTTTCCCCTCCTGTTGTCCTAGATGCTGTAAAAATTTCCCCAAAACCCCCCAGATCATGTCCCAGGAATTGTAATTTAAGGCCTCAGAGCAAGGCACATGCATGGGTAGATGGGGAGATGCTAAGAAGTAGATGATCTTATTTATTTTAACTTAATTCATGTAGACATTTGAGTTTGTATATGAGTTCCATGAGAAGTTTGTTTGTGCTGGCATAGGAGCCTCAAATCATTACATTCACATTCATACTATTCTGGATAGTAACATTTTGAATATAAAATTAAGCAAATGTTTTACTTTAAGTCACAAACTCCAAGTCACATTGGATTTTGGGAAACCTTTATAAAAACAACATAACAGAAGATTACATCTAAACTACTTGGCAGCCAGCCTGTAATGGCAAAAAGGAGGTTTATTGTTGTGAATTAGTTATTTAGAAGAAGCTGAAAGTGTGACAAAATACTGACAAGAGGGTTTTTTATTTGTAGAAAGTCAAAGCTGATAGTTCTCAGCGGGAACATGCTGAACAATGTTAGAGCAGAGACTGCACCAAGAAAGATGCAAACATAAGAACCCGACTGACAAGAAGTGAGAACAGGGGGAATAAGCATGTGATGGGGACAAACCAGAAGAATGGTCAGTGCCTGGAAGACTTGTAATGATAAGGGATTTCTTTATTCTATTCCATGAAAATCTCTCCTACTACAATGTAATTGCACGAAGGAAAAAACACAGACAACTGAAGAAATGGACCAAGAAAAGACTTCCCCTGTTCTGGGTATGCCGAGTGCGGCTTCGCTTGCAAACCCCGAGGGCATTGTTAGTGCAAGCCCTATTCCTTGTGAAGGAAGCCAGCCTGAGAACTAATGAGCAAGAATAAGGGGGCTGTTGGCACAATATTATGATTATTTGAGGAAATAATGTGATACGAAGATTAACACAGGATAATAGCTATTGCATATAGCAGTGTTTTATGGTCCATTCTGCATTGCTTAACATCATTACTCATTCTGTGTCAGGCACTGTTAAACTGAATTTTAAAAGGAGGCCCTTTGCCTTGCTCTGGTGTTGGCGGCTTTGGTGTATTGTTAAGGCTTACAGTCTACGTGTCTCCGTGCATAATGTAACACTTACTGGTTTGAACTGTAATTCTCTTTTATAATCTTTTACTACTGTGAGACATTGTCCCTTACAGAATTCCCATAAGCTCAAACTTGATTTTCTCATAAAAACAAACCAAAACAGTTCTTTCCTGAGCTTCATAAGTTAGTGTAGACTGTTGCCTCTCTGCAGAGGACATGGACATCTCAGCATCTTCTTCCTTCTGCAAATCAAGAAGCTTTATTTTCCTTTGATGTCTGCAGCAGGAAGGAATTAATCAGTGGCTCAGCAGCAGAATCAGGTGACCAGGCCTTGTGCAGGTCTATGGGGTCCTGCAGAGCTGACATTACTGACTCTCACTGACCACCCTCCTCTGCAAGGACTCAAATGGAACCCTGTGCTAAAGCCAGCCTCATGAGATGGCTCCAGTCCATTGCAGAGCCAGATACGACATGGCCAGACACAATTCTGGCCCTGTGCAATTCAAGGCCAGATACTTGGGGAGGCATAAAATTTGGTTAGAAACTTCAAGCTATTAATCCTTGCCGCATAGCTATGAAGATCTTGCCAACTTTTGACAAGGGCATGTAGTGATGGGACAAGGGGTAATGGATTTACACTGAAAAGGGCAAAGGACCACTATGAGCCACATCCTGGCATTTTCACAGTCCCTGCGTACAGATCTGAAGGAGTCTGAGGAGACAAAGCAGGTCCTATGCTGTCCAAATCAGCCCTAGTGGCACATGTAGCTGTCATCAGGAGTTTTGGGCTATCATTTCATCAGAGGTGGGTCCTATCTGGATGATCTGGCCTTTTGGGAAGACTGTATTGCAGATTTAGGATGGTCCCTGCAGTGCCTGAACTCAGCCCTGCAGCAAATGCACGGGGCTGTAGGACAGCTCAGGGTTGGATCAGTCCTCAACACTGACCTGCCTGAACTCCACAGTGACAGATCAGCTTCTGTGCCAACATTTCCTGATTCAGGCCCAGCTGCAATAGCATGTGCTTGCACATGACTGCAGCGGGTTCACTGCTCCAAACTGCCTGGAAACTACAGCTTAGATTCAGTGTTGATTTTATAAGCTAAGGGCCAAGGGATGAGCATCACAACCTGTTCTTCACTTGGGCTGTCAGGGTTCAGGTGGACCTGGGTTCAAGAAGAACTGTCCTCTCCTTTGACTGCAGATCAGTGTCATTAATCTCCTCCAGCATCCCAAGGGGCTGGTGGCAAACATGCACATTTATGAGAGGCTGTCCCCAGAGAACTTGCTCCTATTTTCAGCAGTCAGCAGGTGACTGTTTCCTGCCAGTTCCCAAGGGACAAGGTAGGGGTAATCCCATTTGCTACCACCTTCATTTTTCCCTGCAGGCCCATATTCCAGGAACATCCCCATGCAGAACAAAGTTGAAAATGCATTGTTTTCTCTGCTGTTGGCCTGGGATGAGGTGCAAGGCATACCTAATGTCCAGTGCATCAGGAGCTAAGTATGGCTCTTCCCCTTCGTAAAATCTGTGCAAAGGGAAGATTTTTCTGAGCACATCAGGTTTATTAGTCTAAAAAAAAAAGTAAGGAGACAGGCTATTTATGTTTGTGAGTGCCACCAACAGGCACCATGTGAATTCTCTATTTACCTCTCTGCTGGAGAACTGTACTCACAGTCTCCATCTCACAGCTGGTAAACGTCTAGTAGGGACAGGACATGCATTATGCTCTACAAGTCTCAACACCCTGGGACACAGCAATGGGTCCCAGGTCACCCCACATCTCTCCAGACTGCTGTGAGGCAGCCTAAAACTGCAGCTGGGTCTGCAGAGGGAGCAGGGGCAGAGACAGAGTTTTATTTGTTTGGGAAGCACTCAAACGCCATGGAGATGAAGGCCACATAAGCACCTAGGTAAATAGAAAAGGCTTTCCTAACAGCGAGCAGTAATGCCTAATGAGTCATCCTGCTGCCCTGCAGTGTTGTTATCACTATTGCCTTGTGCAATCAAAAGCTATGAAGTTGGCAATAAAAATAATGCACGATGAAATGAATATCTGCCTGGTTATGCAGAGGGCAGCCATTTCCTATAGATACTCAAGGAAACACAGGCAGCTGCTTTCAAAGTCGAATTCCGGATTATCCAATTTCTTTGAGCTTCCAGAAGGCTCAGATCCTGATTGAGGATCCGTCCATGCCTCCGCATGGACCTCTCTTTAATTAAAACTGTATCAACTGTTTAACTTGAGAATGTCTGCTGCTCTTTCATGACAACATGCCTCTCAGGGTTAAAGAGTCACAGAAAGAGACCACCTAATTCATTCATCACTACAGTATGGATAGTTGGAGACTGCTGCAGGCTAGCAGCTCCTCTCCTCCACATAATGAGCTGTAACTCAATATATGGATGCAGCCATAGGGGATGTTTTTCCTGTATCTATCACTGAAAATATATAATGTAAGGTAGGTATTAAAGAATGAAAATTTTAGCTAAAATGGGGTGTTTCTTCCTCCACCCTTTCACCATTTTAAGTGCTGACCCTGAGGTGAACTTCAAAAGAGTCTCTGCTCTTACACACTTACCTTTGTATATTGGGGTTTTGGATAGGATTCATCATGAAAGAGCCTGTTTCTGTCAAAGAAGCTGTGCTTCCTGCATATTTCTGCTTCTTACTAAAAGTTTTCTTTTCCTGTGGGATTCTTGAGCTGTGCTTCAAGTTCAGGTATTCAGTTTTGTTGAAGGTAAACATACCAGTAGTGGGAACAGATTTCAGCCTCAAACTTTTGGAGATTCAGCCACCATTTATTTTAATAAATGTCACTTTCAGTAAAGAGAAGGAGAAGCCAATCCCAAATCTGTGAGCTGAAACTGTAGAGGACCTCATTTATATCCAGCCTTCACAGTTCAGTCCTGCCCTGGTATGAGCTGGCTCTTCTTGCCACTGCACTCAGATCCAGATCTGAATTTATGTCTAATACTTGTGGTTTGGGCCCATCTCATATTATTAGTCATCTCCTCATCATATCACTACTTGTGGTCAGTCACTCCCATTTGGAGAAAGGATTTCTCATATCAGTTTGCATTTCTTATTCCAGAAACTCTACCCCAGTCATAGCTCCAGCTTAAGTTACTGCCAAGCATACATATCTATTCACATCCCTTTGAGCTGCACCCTTCTAGATATTGTGGAATCATAGAATATCCTGAATAGGAAGGGCCCATAAGGATCACCAATTTCAAATCCTGGCCCTGCAGGGAACAACCCCAAGAATTATACCATGTGCCTGAGAGTATTGTCCAAACACTTATGGAACTTCAAAATATACTGTCCTCTTCTCCAGGAACCATCTCCAATTATCTTTAGCAGGGTAGTTCTGGATGTGTGCAAGAACAGGATGGGGTCTCAGTTTCTTTCCTCTACTTGAGAAGTTACCCCATTATTAAGGATGGAGACTTTCTTCTCTCTTTATCCAGGCAGGACCCTACTCTTTCATTCCCTTTTACGTATGCTTTTTCATCTCAGCTCTGTGAGGATTCTCCATTTCCTGCTCCATGTCTCTATGATGCTCAGCAGCTCACCTCCTTCCTCCTCCATACCCACTGCTCCCCTAACTACTCATGGGTAGTTAAAGAGTGGATTGGGGAGCAGAAATGTTTGATTTCTTGATCTG
The DNA here is from genome assembly GCA_013400855.1 of Buphagus erythrorhynchus. Taxonomy (NCBI): domain Eukaryota; kingdom Metazoa; phylum Chordata; class Aves; order Passeriformes; family Sturnidae; genus Buphagus; species Buphagus erythrorhynchus. The sequence goes on from VZTT01024528.1 coordinate 11,568, forward strand.
TCTTTTGGAATTGAAAAATATATACCAAATATTTAGTGAGCCACAGAAGAATTCTCTGCAGACTTGTGGAATTACATATTAGATGTGAAATGAATCTTGGGTCACGAAGAGAAGGTTTTAAGTGTCCATTAAAAAACACAGATGTTCCTCCAGCAAGGCTTGGTATCACTGGGTTCTTTATCAGCAGATAGAAAACACATGTTCCTTTCTATTAGCAGGAAGTCATAAGATCTATTTTTTTTGGTCTCTAGCAGCTGAAAGAGCAGCACTTCTTTGTGTTTACAGCTCCCTAATACAACCTATAACTGGCTCCAGGACTCTGACTGAGAGAGTGGGTGAGAGAAGGTCATTCCTTGTCAGAGAACACTCAATGAATCCTTTCAGCAGTGCAGAAGGACAAGAAGACACTTTAGCAAAATATGCCTTGGCTTCATGTAAGTTTGGTGGAACAACCATAATGACCTTCCTTTTTAATTTTGGTGCTTCTAGCCATTTCTTTTTTCTTTTGTCATTAATTAAAAATCAATAAAGTATAAAACAATAAAGTATAAAAAAGCTCCTAGAAGTAGACTTTTAAGATATTGGGAGATATTTTCAACAAGAAACTCAATTGCAAGGAAGTTGTCCTTAACCTCAGACAGACAAAATTAACTGCATGACGCTGTAGTCAGTGAATGGATGGTTGAATGTTTTATGTTTCATTGGGTTCCATTGGAAGTCACTGGAATTCATTTTATCTACTTCTGACTATTTGAAAATTAGAAGTTTGGCATAAAATTTCTGATTCTGGGCGATGAAGAAAGGCACTCTGGAAGGACAATTCAGCCTAGATGTCACAGAGCCTACTTAAGCTTCCCTCTGAAGGTAACTACAAATTGTCCAGAAAAGAATCCAAAATTCTTACTCTAGCCTTGATCTTTAGTTTTTAGATGGCTTAAATTTAGTGTAATAAGTCCTATTCATATTACCCAGACCTGTAGCTGCCAAGGTTTCTGTTGTCTTACGACTGATTTGGTGGCTTTGAATTGGCACTGCAGTGGATCATATCATAAAAATCCTTCTTGGCTGCTGGTCCCATCTGAGCTGCATGGACACTGAACTATCATTTTTGTCTGTGAATGGGACAGGGTGATCCAGGGAGTAGAGATGCAAACCAGGCACACCAGCTGGTCAGTGGTCAGGATTAGTTGCCTGGGGTGAATCTTTGAACTGGACAGATATGGACAGTGTCTGCACACTTCAGTAATGTCTGTGTTTTGTAAAGATGATGGGATAGTTTTTACCACCAAATATAAGAGCTTCCAGATGTGTCTACCTTGTACCTCCCCTGAAGAGAGGGAGGTGCTTCAGTCTGGTGGCTTTTACTACGTTTGTTTGTAGCTCTGATGCTAGGAATGATCTGATAGCCTCTCAATAAACACAGCTGTAGGGTGCTTGTGGCAGAACTGTGTACTGTGCAGTGATCCCCCAAATATGGATTTCAAAGCCTAATCTGTAGCTGTGATTGCTTGTACACCATTACACAGCCTGCCTTGGTGAGGTACCATGGGCAATATGTGACACTTACAGGGGATGGACAAGTATAGACGTGCAAACAAAAGAAGCAAAAATGTCTCCTGAAGGTGTGGGGAAGGCTGTGTGCTGGACACTTCAGCCCTTTGAGGAAGATTCACCTTCAGTTTTGCTCTCACATCTCACAGGAAGCTTGCGGGGTCATCATCCCCTCTCAGTGCCAGCCATGCCTCAGCCCTGGGACAGCATCCTGCACCCAGGCAGCCCTCTTGGGTGGCCTGCAGCTGGCTGAGTCTGGCAGAGCAGGGACAGGGTATGGGTCTGCACTGCAGCCAAAGGAAGCATCACTTGCAGGGACACAAGTTGCTGCAGACTGCTCAGCCACAGCCTTGCACCTCAGTCCCATCCCTACCTTGTGCTCAGACACTCCTGCCTGTGCCCCATATGCTGAGGACATGAATGCTTGACCTTGCACAACGCTGTTTCTTTCACTGCAGAAGAAGCTATTTCAGAAACTTTCTGAGTCATAGCTGGCATGGTCATCTCAGACACCAGGGCAGGGGACAGACAACTGTTAATGGGAAGATACTCCCAGCTCTTCCCATATTGCAAATTCGAGATGGAATGTTCACCTTTGTGCAGTGTGGGCTTTCCTTGCTCACTGTGCAGCCAATGTGCACAGGCTCAGGCATCTGTGGGGCTGCTCTCTGTGCATCTCTGCAGCTGCCCTTCTGCGGCACAAAGCCCACGCCCTCCTCAAATAAACAGCTTTTTAAAGAAAGCTGGAACAAAACTACCAGAGAGAAGCATCAAGGGAAGCAGCAAGTAGCAACAGAGGCTGTAAGAGAGATGAACCCACTAACCACCATAAGTAGATAAAAGGAGATGCTTTCTTCTACTGTCAACTGAGTAAATAGCTCCATTGTCACTGGGGTATTATTTGTGTAATCCCTCGGAGTGAATACTGTTTCAAATCTGCTTGTTTTCACATGCAACCACACTTCCTGCTGCTGCTCTCAGCACTGCAGTGCCCAGGCCTGCCAGCAGCCCCGTTTCAAAAGCTGTAAGTTCTTCCAAAATGTGTTTTTCCCCCCACAAGCTCAGGGCCAGCCAAGCAGGAGAAGGTCATTTGTGAGGACACAGCCAGTTTGGCCACGCTCCTGCAGCACCATGAAGCTAAGCTGAGCCAGCAGATGCCAGCTCCTTGGCTATGCCCCTGAGGATGTGGTGCAGGGGAGGTCTTGATCCCCTGGCAGCAGAAAGTTTATCCTGGAAGCTGTCACATTGTCCATGCCATCCCGTGCTGGCTGGAACTGCCCTGGGGGATGCAGATGTTCAGAGGAAAACCCAGTGCTGCTGAGGAGTTCTGCTCCAGCTTGGGGTGTCCCTTGTTTTTCTTCAAAGCGATTCCGCCTCTTCCTGCCTCCCACCCACAGAAAACAAGATTCCATCAGTGAGGAATCTGGTCCATTCCTGTATCATGCCTACTCCACACCATGGGGCACAGCACTGGAGGACACAGAAAGTCCTAAATGCTGAGCTGTGTCTTTTCATCAAAAGCCAAAGTCTAATCACAGAGGCACAAATCTGAATGGAAGCCTCTGACTCCAACACCAGCACGCATCTTTTAACTCAGTCAATTTGATGTCAGTGAAAGAGACACATATGAGCAAATTTGCAGAGATTTGATAAAGGATCTATTTAATTGTATGTTGTCAAGCTGAAGTAGACACCTTGTGCAACTAAGGCTTAATTTATATTGACTTACCTGAACCACTGAGGATATAAAAATAGAATGAATAGAAACCAGTTTCAGAAAGGTGCAAAGTTTAAACACTGTAAATAAACATTTGGAGGGAAAAAAACCCCCCAAACCAAGCAAACCATTACACATTTTAATGTAGATGTGACGTGGATAGGTGTTCAGTATAAGTACATCAGTACTTGTCCCATTAAATTTGTAGACGGATAATAGGACTTGTCTGTGTATCTTCAGGCTGGGGCACAGCAGTAGATGTCACCTCCTGTGAGGACAGGTGGAATTTTCATGTTGCATGAGAGGGAATTAAGAAAATAATGGAAAGGCTTGGGAGTATCTATGCCCTTCCAGCTACCACCAGCAGGACACAGCCCAGGCTTCATGGTGGCATGGGGGCTCTGGCAGCAGCAAGTACTCATCCTTGCAGGGCAGCAGCTGTGCCTTGTGTGCTCTGCCCAGGACATACACCTCCTCCAGGGCTTGGAAATGACCCAGGGCAATTGCCGTGGTGGGAATCTTATGTGGCACTCTTTAAGACAGGAGTTGTCCTGGTACTGTCCTTGGGGAAGTGTCTATGCTCTACAATTCCCCACATCACACCATGCGGAATAGCTGGCAGCTTGCTCCCGAAGGAATCACCTTTCCTGTCGTGTCTGAGTGACCTTGGATGGGTTCCTAATTGGATCCATGCATGTGCTCCCCCAAGGCACTCTGACACTCCTCAAACCCATTCACTCTCCTCGTGGATCATTAAAACCCTTTGCTACTGACAGTGCTATGCTACTCCCAAAAGATTTCTTTGATGTCTGTTTGGATATAAGTCTTAAATTATTTTATAAATAAACATCTGGATGAAATTAAAAATAAATCTTATAAAATCTTCTAAAAATAAATCCTGTTTGCAGGCACAAAACTGCTTTTGAACAAAATTTTAGTTTTCTCCCCCACAAAACCAGAGGTGGAAAAAAAGCCTTTCCCCAGCCTCTGTTTTCCATTTAGTGCTCAGCTACAAACTCAGAAGTGTCAGGTTCATCCTCTGCACAGGCATGTTGAGAAGGCTTCCTGCTATGTGCCATGGCTTGACTGCTCCAAGGAACAAATCCTAGCCCTTTTCCCCATCTGATCCATATTAAGCAACCTGGGATGCTTATGTGGGTTGGAGAAGGGGTCCTGAGCCTCCTCCTCATTTGCAGTGGCAGCAATCAGCTCCAGGTCTGGCATGAGCATCCACCTTCCACCCTCCAAGGGCTATAGCTGTGCAATCCCACTTGGTGTGAGACTCTTGCTGCTGTCTCCTTCCCCACTTTCTCTCTCAGAGGGGCTCGCTCTTGTGTTTGCAGCACAGTGCTGGAACCTCTTGCAGAGTGCTGGAACCTCTCTCCTGCTCTGTGGCTCCATCTGCGCTGCAGCTGGTTTGGCAGATGACAAGTGGCATCTGGAATGTGGGCTTTTGGAGCAGAAGAAAGTGGTTGGTAGGGACAAGCTACAGCCAGGGTCATTAGGCTGAAAGGGAGCCCTGAGGGTGGGCCATTCCTTGAAGAGTTGCTGTGGCTCCATATGACCCAACAGGTGGAATATGTCCCCCAGTTCATGACAGGTCCTAGGGCTTTCATCTGCACTGGGAAAGAATTTGTTCAGAGTTTTGTACAGTCTCGGTGGAGCTCTTATCATAACACGCCTGAGACAGAAATCTCTTCTGAAGGCATATGGTCTTCATAAGCACCTTGAGATTCACAGAGCTGCCTGCCAAAGAAAAAGGAAAGTGGAGACTGATGGGAAAATGAATTTCTACTTTTCTAGTGGTCTCTGCCTCACCTCTGGATGTGTCAAACTCAAACTTGCAGGGAAAACAAGGAAGGATACTTCACTGCTGAAGGCAACCTCTCAAATGCCAGCTCCCCTGGGAGACCAACAACCAGAAATGCTGCTCCTGCTTGCATGGTGTCAATATTCTGAGCTGCTGCAAAGACAGTTCAAAACAGCTACCCTGTTTACTTGTGCTCTGCATCTCACATGTCCAGGCACATCTTCCTGATAGTTTTGTTTTCCTTCCTCTGCTATTTTAATCTGGAAAGAAGGAGATCAGGAATTATCCATTTACCAGCTTTTCTACAGAGCGTAAGCATTCCTTGGGTTTTCCTCGGGGATCCATTATTCCAGAACACTGTAGCTCTTTAGTCTGTTTCCACAAATCCTCTTGAAAGAGTGTCTGAGTTAACAGCATGCCAATATCAAGCTTTCAGGAATAAGGAGCCAGGCCCCCAAAGTCATGAGATTAGCTTTAAAATAGAGAGTTGTTTAGATTTTTCTGAAAAACAAGCATTAAAATTTGGCATTCATTTTATTTACTTTTTGTTTCTCAATCTTTGGCATATGCTCAAGTCACACTTTCAAGCTTTTCTCCTGTAACTGTTAAAAACAGAAGCTGGCACTCTCAGGAGCTGATTCCCAAGACTCAGGGAGCTGGGACTTATGAAACTGGAATTCAGGGATAATCACTATAAAATTGCAAGAGCTGGGGCCATTGAGTTAACAGTATGGTAAAAACTGATTGCCAGGAATATCACGACTCTGGCTTTCATTTGCTTTTAAACCTTTTTGATCAGTGGACTCAGTCTATCTCTGAGTATTACCAAACCCATTAAATAGACCTAATTCTTTTTATTTAGAGTCATCTTGCACTTTTACAAGCTTTATTTCTCTCTCCAAAGCCCAAAGAGTACCTGTCTTCCTCTGCTCTGCGCAGTAATGTTTTGGGTAGATGCCAGGTCCAGATTATTGAACAACTTTGTTTAGGTGAAGATAGTTTGACCCCTTCTAACTGAAGGCACCTCTGTGCAAGGTGGGTCTCTGAGGTCCTGATGTAGGTGGTGGAAATGAGGGTTTGAGTCACACATGAGACAACTGGGGTGCTTTGAGTAGCCATGTCATAGAATCACAGAATGGTTTGAGTTGGAAAAGGCCATCTAGTCCATAAAGATTATTTAGTTCCAGTCCCCCTGCCATGGCCAGGGACACCTCCCATTTGACCAGGCTGCTCAGAGCCCCATCCAACCTGCCCTTGGACACTTCCTGGAATGGGACACCCACAGCTTCTCAGCTGACAGGAGGGAGGCATTTTGCTTACATGTCTTCAGTCTGAATCAAACCTTGCTGTTACACAGGGTCAGTGCTTTAAATTGTATTCCCAAGGTGAGTAGAGTTGAACTAACAGAGCTGTTTGTAGATGAACTGCTCCCAGTGGTGGCTCTCTCAGTATGGTCATGCAAATAGGAGTGCTGTCCTGAGAGCCCCTATTTGTAAGGTCCCATCACTACTTCTGTGAACAAGGTCTGCAATGTTAGCTCTTCTTGTGAAATGACTGTTTTTTAATTTTCATGTCTAGCTAAATCTGTACCAGTAATGCTTGTGATCTTTTCTTATGTCTAATTATACTTCCTTTGTCACACCTGTACAAGGGCACTTTTGGTGACCTGCATTTTAAGGAGGAACCACTAAAGCCAGCTCTTTTCAATAATTTTGCGACACTTTTCGGCAGTTATTAGAAACCATTTTTTTGCCAGAATCTATGTCTGAGAAACTTTACAAATCACCCTGCTGCTTGGGATCGGAGATGACACACACACACAGAAGGGCACTTTTACCATGCTGACACATACTCAGTAAAGGTTTTTCCCTCTGCTGAGTGTATTCCCACTGCTATGGGGCACAACTGGGATTTGCTGAAACCGAGGTGTTACTGCTGCAATGGTTGCTAACAAGTTCTGCAATAGTAGCATAGGTTTTCTGCGTTACCAAATTTAACCCCTGCCTTCCCTCTGCTACCAGGAGCAGCCATGGCCTATAACCCCTTCCAGAGGCTGGACTAACCCTGCCATGAAAGCAGCTGTGTTTTTGAACTCAGTCCTTCTCCTGGAAGGCTGTTCCAAAACATCATGCCTCTGAGGAGAAACCTCATTTCCAGCTCTCTGCAGTTAGTTTGTTCCCATTTGTTCTTATGCCAGTATTCTCTTTCAAATTCAGTGGATCTTTCTGGCCCCAGCCCACATTTACCCCAAATGAATCTATAGTGAGCTTTTATACTGCTAATCAGCCTGACTAAGGTTACATTTTTGCTCTCATCTCATAAAACTGGATCTTCCTCCCAGCAGCAGTCCTCTACACCTCCACATATTTGACTTTGTTTTCTTGAACATGACTTGCCAGAAGTCTGCACTGTTTCCCAGATAGTAATAATAACTCTCCCCTTCTACTGGAAGTGCCCCTGCAGCAGCATCTGAGCCTTATTTCTCTTGTTCAAAGCATTACTATATTTATCACCTATTCCAGTTGCTTAGTACACCCATGTTTTTCCCTTAGTACAGGATTTTCAGCTGATTCAGAGAAAATTTGTAGAAGTCTGCAGAGATCTGTTCTTACTCTGAGCATAGGACCCCCAATTCTGTATAATCATATTTCTGCCTCTCTTGCTCCTTTTCTCATGGTAATTTTAGTCTTTCTAAATAATACTCATCTCCTCCTATTGATCAACACTATTCTTTGACATTGTGACATCAGGTTATTTCACCAACGCTTTCCTTCATTTTTGTTGAGGTTATTGATTAAATATTCAATAAGAACAGTTCAAAGGATCTTCTGTGATGAACTCTTGTATTGACCTTCCTCCCTGCAGATGTTGTGTCTTAGGAGGACTACTCTCTGCCTAGATTTGCCCTCTTTGATCAGCTCTCTTCCCACTTTACTATTCTTTGCCTAATCCCCATTTTTCCCAGTCCAAATAATGAATTCTCCTGTGGCATCACACCAGATAGCAGATTTACTGCAGATCCCTGCAGTTGCATCAGAGAAAGAGATCAAGTTCATCTGGCATGACTTTTAAAAATCTGAATGCTTTTTAATCCATTTTCCTTCTATGACTCTTTTAACAATTATTATTTCCATATAGTTTATTTTCCTGCCTGATACACTATTGCTGTGAAGCAAGAGGATTGCACTTGCCTTTATTAATTTGCTTTTCCCTCTTGAGAGTAGGCACTAATTTGCTCTTATGCTCAGCTTGTCTAATTTGCATGTCTCCTTTGCTTTGCCTGTGCAGTTTTGTATGCTGGCTCTTCTATCCTTTAGATACAGACATCACACCATAGATTTTGAGTACCTGATAGGTTTTAAAACTCTTTTCTCAATCAGGTATGAACATTTCTGTTCTCACACTCCTGTGTTACCCTTTTTTCCTCCTATATTCAACAACAGCCTTTTTTAAACTACAGCATATTATTAATTTCATTATGTAGCTTTAATATTACTTTCACACAGGTCCATTTGTTTCAATTATCTTTTCATTTGAAGAACTTGCTTATTTCTTTTAACAACCTCCGCAAGTCTAAATCAACTATTTTTCTTGTAAACTTCCCTTTTTCCTTTCTAACACTAACATATATTTTCAGTACTCCAGAGAATCGTCTTGCACCTTTTATGTAAAGACATTTCAGGCTTCATTGATGTTCAGCTCCTTGAGATAATTTAATTTGTTTCCTTTGAAATTAATTTGCCCTTACAAAATTGCATATTTTATGTTACCTTTATTTTTTTTCTTTTGCATAAAGTTCAGATAAGGCCTCTTTGGTTTTATTCTATCCAAGAATGCATTTATGGACTAAGATTTTTGTGACCATTTAGCAAGAAAAAAGGCTAAAATAGCAATTCCTTTGTTTGATTCAATGATTATGTCATTTAAAGAGCCCTGCTGGTTCTCATTGACTGGAATACTCAGACTCCACCATTACTGGTAGCATTAGTTCTTCCATCTATATAAGTGTGCAAAAAGGGAAAATTTCACATGATACAAACAATCCTGGTAGTATTAATCTCTCTACTAGTTTCCAAAAATCTTTGTTTGTAATGTTACTCTTACCAAACAACTGGAAACTGATTCATATTACCAGTGGGAAATATTTTGTGTTCTGGTGAGAATGCGGGTAGATGCCTGGGCCTTTGATGAATTTCTCAGCCATTTGAAATTAGCAATGGGCAAAAAAGCAGTATGACTACTGCAGTCTGTATTGTCAAGATACAGGCTGGAGGAAAGTCAAGAGATTCGTGCTTGGTGATGAGTGGATGACAAATTAAAAGGACTCTTGTGGGTAGGTTAGACTCATGAGCACCTATAGATGATATTCCTTAGTGCTTTGATGAGGTAAACACACTGTTTCTTCTGCTCTGTAGCATTGCAGGTGTGCTGGACTGCTCTGAGACAGACCTGCAGTACTGAGTCATGCTGCACATAAAACGCTCCATCGTTCAACTCATTTCAGATATGAGAGGTTTCAAGCAGTCTGAGGCACATGGAACCAAAGCACCAAAGATTTACATGAATTCACCCTGCTGGGTGTGAGCCTGCCTTCACTTGCAGTACATGGACACAGTCCCACTGGAATCATGTAATAGAAAATTACATAATTAGGGAATTAATCCCCCTAACTGAAAAGCTCTTTCAAGCAACTGTCACAGACCTCCTGGTGCCTGAAGGATCAGCTTACTTCCGATGGGGGTTAGGCAGTCCCATCAACATCATGCCTTGGGAGATTTCCCCCATAAGACTTTGCTGACTGAATCAACAGTGATCTGTATGTTCTATCACCCTGTCAGCAGAGAAGTCCCAAGAGCTGTTTCCCAATGTCTGTGCCTGGGCAGAAGCTGCTGGGCTCAGTGCTGTGCCTCCCACCCTGTCCTTGCATCACTGCCATCTGTCCCCAAGGTCCCAATGCCTCCCTGCTCCTCCCTGAGGCTGCCCAGGAGCTCCTGGGTGGAGAGACAAGAAGCAAAGAAAGCTGCAAAAACAGAGCAACTTGGTCTTGTCGGTGGCACCCCTGCCCATGGCAGGGAGGTTGGAATTAAATTATTTCTAGGGCCCCTTCCAACCCAAATCACACTATGAGAACAGGTCTCCTGTGTGATGGCACCTGCACCAGCACAGTGGCCACCAGCACATGGGTGTGGGCATG
>VZTT01024550.1:0-40894 GCA_013400855.1 Buphagus erythrorhynchus
GGTCAATAGACTAAAACCAGGCACGTTTGGTCAACTGACCAAAACCAGGAATGTTTGGTCAATACACCAAAACCAGGCACATTTGGCCAGTGCACCAAAACCAGGCACATTTGGTCAATGCATCAAAACCAGGCACGTCTCGTCTACACCAAAGGATTTTCAGTGGGACAAAGCTTCAAGAAAAACCCGTCTGTTAAGGCATGCAAAATCAAACACTCATCCTTGGGACCTCACTTTCAGGCAGTTCTGTTTACCCAGTTTTCACCACAAACTGCAAGGATATTCCTTATCTAAGGGATATTATTGCAATTGGAATCTTTGTGGGTTTCTGCTGATAGAATTAATCTGAATCCGGGCAATTTCAGGAGCACGTCTTCATCCTTATCCCTGAATGGATGAAATGCCTGGATGTTGCACTGCAGTGAACCTACATTTCATCAGTATCTTTTCCCTGTCCTTGGGGATGGGAACTTTTACAGGGGCAAATGGTTCTTCAAGTGACTGTACTAACTTAAGTTTGGAATAAACTGATAACTGAAGATTATGTGAAGGGAAGTTATTGTAATTGTTCAGCCTGCAGAAGCAAAGCTGCAATATTGTCTTTCTGAGCTCATGCCCCCAATTCCTCCCCAAAACCCATCTCCCTTGATAAAGTAAACTTTGGGCATCAATTTGTTAGGAAGTTTGTGAAGCTGAAATACCAAGTAATGAAATTGCACGTTGTCTGTTCTTGCATGAGGCATGGTGCTGATAAGAATGCATCACAGAGAGAATTCACACCAACCACTATATCCTTTCAGCTCAAAGAGAAATAAACACAATCCTTGGAACAAGAACAACCCGTGGATTTGACGTTAATTATTTTGTCAAGGTTAGGCAGCTGTAAACAGAATAGATGGCAAAAAAATAAAAGAGTTTCAGTTCCAAGTTTGCTTCTGTGGGGATGAATCACAGGAAAAAACCAGCATTAATAAGATGGGCAAAACAAGTGTGATGTCTGAATGTGTCTGAGCTGTGCTTGAGGATGGGAAGGACTTGCCAGTGATAAGATGGAGTTTTAGGGAGTAGTGGGAGAAACAACAGGGGAAAGGCAGAGAGTTTCGAGCCATGACAGATGCAATGGACATTTCAGCACAAGATTACAGTGTGTTTCAGCCACAGCTATCTCAGGATGGGATGGCTCACCCTGAGGGGCCTCAGGATGCTGAGGAACAGGAACACAAAGCCCAGCCTCCCCCCACCCCACTCACCCACCCACCAGGAATTGGCCACTTCCCACCAAATTTTATCAGTCCTCCGAGCAAAATGGTGTCTGAAGCCAACTGTTCCAGCCTTTCCAGAGTCAGGGAGATGTTCTGGGCTGGAAAATGGATTTCTCATTTTCAGTAAGTCAGTGCAGTCAGTGGTCAATAACATGTTTTGGCCAAAAGGGCTCTTTTTGCCCGAGTACTGAAACAGCCAAATATTGCAGTATATGCCAAGGGCTGGTGGCTGTAAATACCTTAATTAAGAGATTACTTAGGTTTGAGCTGCTACCACCTGAAAAACAGTTTTTCACAGCACAGGTTCTTAATTCACAGCAGGAAGAGGCCATTTCCCTCCTGACACACCAAATTGTCTATTTTTTCAGAAAAAAGGTTTAAATCCCCCATGGCACAAACTAGATTTTACCTGTACACAAATGGATTTCAAAATGCAAACATATAATGTCAGCGGCTTACCAGAATTTCACTGACATTAATAATGTAGTCATTGTCTTAGGAGTCTGATTTCGAAATAATTTCCCAAAAGTCATCAGTATTGACATAAATGTACCAAATGCAAAGGCATAATAAAGCTTACACTGATTACTTCCCTTCTATCTCCAGGAAGTTGAACTGTAAAAAACTGCTTGTGCCTTGAGTCATCCCAGCTATGAAAAAAGGAATGTAATCTACATAACCAAATTGTTAGTTTTTTTATCTTTTCCCTCTTTGTATTCTGTGTGAGGTGCAGGCTGCAAACACAGCTTTAATCTCTGGCATCGAGGTAATTTTTAAAGTTTAGTCTGCCTTGAGCTTTCTAGAACATTTGTTTAACCACATGAGGCTGACTAACAGACCTATGTCCATTGTGAAGGCACTTAAGATTTTATTATTTATCTTGTTCAGGGACTCCTTTGTCCCACAGGAAACAAGTCAGATAATAGCAAGGAGCTGAGAAAAATGTGGCCAGAGAGGATTTCCAGGCTATTCTAATCAAGCTCTCCCTGGCCTCTGCTAGGGAAGAAGTGAAGGATTTGAGAGAATATCTCTGAAAGGCATGTTGGAGAAGCAAAGAGGCTTGAAAATAAAAAACTGAGAGGACTGTGATTATAAAATTAGATATAATGGCCCGAGCATAAATTACAAATAACACAATTTCTCTTCTTTAGGCAAAAAGGTGCCAAATAGTGACAAAGGGAAAAGTTAAGTAACTTCTGCACCTATGTATATTCCAAATCTAAAAANAAACTGATGGCTATAAAATACATGATGTTTTTAGATGGTAGAAAAGAAGATTTTTTTTTGTTTGTTTGGGGTTGGGGGAGTGGAAGGGAATTCTGGGGTTTGTTTTGTGGGGGATTTTGCTTTTGGTGTTTGTTGTTGTTGGCATTTTTGGGGGTTGATTTTGGTTTTCTACAGAGGAGAGGTTGATGAGGAGAGGGAAAAAATGAAGAGGGAATGGAAGATTTGAGACATAGAGGATAAAAAAAGCAAACTAGGCAACCCAAACTGAGGGGACAGTTTCATCTCTGCAAAGTTTTGTCCTCAGTGTGCAACCCTTAGTCAATGAAGAAAGCTGAAAGGGTGACAAAAAGGTAAAAGGGCTCCATATGGGTATAAGTTTTTAGTGCCTTTACTGAACCAGTAGACACTAATTGCTGGTGGCTGTAAATTTTCTGACCCAACCACAGTGAGCAGAGTAGGTGCAAGCACTTATTGAATGCAATACTTCACATTCATTGTGTACCCAGTCACAGACTACTGTAACCTTATTCCAGCACGTGATGGAAAGACTGAAACACTGCTCACCATGTTTGTGGTGGTTTAAAACTCCTCTAGGGTTTGTGACAATTCACAGAGGTTTTCAGTGGTGTGCACAAGGAGTTACTCTCACAGCTTCTGTTCTCTGTAACTGCAATTGAACATGTGCAACAACATCCCTAAACACTGCATTAAAAAAAAGAGCTCTCTGTAGGTTTGATACATAAATAGGGACTGCTTTTTCAATACCTACTGACAATAGGTCCGTTGTCTTTAAAGGAATTCCAGAAGAGGCTTAAAGGAAATAAAGACTGACACAGGTACCAGAACATAATGAGAGTCTTACTCAGCTGTGAATTTTATCAGTGACTCTCTGCTTTCAACTAATGGGGAAATGCTGGAGGCCACTTAGCCCACACAACTGGAAGAGAAACCCATTTCTCTAGTAAATATCCAAAATAATCCCTTTTCAGCTGATAGACATCAGTAAGAGACCATCTGTTTTCAGAAAGTATCTTTTCCCTGAGCCCTTCTCAACTACTTCAATCCCAACCAACCCAGCCCTGGGAACAAAGTGAATTAAATGAGACTGGAGTAATCACAGACATTGAAACAATGAACTTGGGTTATAAGAACACATGATTCCTGATAGGGTGGTTAAAACCCACAGTTGTTTTGTTTTCAGAACCTGGAAGAGAGCAGCTGGCTGAATTATCCCAAGGAGGCGCATCCTGTTACAAACACATATGTGCCATTTTTGCACACATGTCCAGCTGCAAGCAAGCCAAACCTTAAGGTTAAAACATTCCTTGGGAGCAGGTAGACAGCAGCTAGAGTAGAAAAAGGAGAAAAAAGAAAGGAAACACTAGCCAGCCAAGGAAGGAACAGGAAAATCCACAGAGGTGCTCATCCAGTTCTCATAAAGAGAGTCACCCTTAAAACTGAGGTTCAAATTGCAAGTCTCTACCATTTCCTGAGAATTCTCATAGGGGCTTTTCACAGGGGGGTGACAATGGAAAGGCTGATGGCTCTCCCAGAATAAAACTCACACCAAGATTTACTGTAGTCTCCTGTCACTCCTTTGGAAAAGTGTTTGGGGATATTTATGAATTTTAAGGGGCGATGTTCAAATGTCAGCAAGTGACAAGCAGAATGTGCATCTTTCCTTTGAAAAGATACAGGTGGTGAGCAAAAGAGGATATTGTCCCTTTTATTCTCACCTGCACCAGAAGTGATGCTGTCTTAGCTGAGCTAACAATCTAGTTCAAAAGCAAACTTTTCAAGGAACTTTCAGCTGTACTATTTCTAACATCTGACAAATTCAGCTCTCTTCAGGAAGATGTTCCCGGGCTCAGATTGCTGAACTCTTTCCACCTGGCAAGAGGAAGGGCTGTCAGGGAGCCAGTTCCAGCTCCCTGAGTCTCAGGACTGATTTTCCTCAGCCTGGATTAGATCACCCAGAAGGTTCCTTTAACTTCACCACCTGCCAGAGCTCCCTGACGTGCAGTTCTGCTGTCCTCTGCTCACGTCCCATCCAAATGCTGACACAAGCACGATGCCCCTGTCAAAGATCCCTTAGTCCAGAGCAGTCCCACAGGGGCATTTGGGTGAAATTTTGAGTTTTGCATTTTCTTCTGCACCAGTGTAGTGGGTGTAGATGTGGTGATCTCCTACTCTGACCTTCATTTCCAAAGGCAGTGCATGCTCCCTGTTCCCATTCCCTCCCACGGCATTTTGAATACTCAGCACTGTGCCTAACAAATCCCTTCAGACTGATTTTTTTTTTCCAAAGCTTTCTAAAATGAATAGTATATTTGAAATTAAAAAAAAAAAAAGTAATGAAATATAATCTCGGTGTGCTGAGCTCCACCTTTCCTGTGGCACCAAGGTGCACATTCTGTTGTCCTGGCTGGTCTTTAAATCTAGTGAGGTCAGGACTGATGCCTTGAAATAAAGCCTGCTTGCCAGACAACCATGTCTGAATCGCCAACACAGTTTTATTTTGTCTGGTGGAGTGGAAATTTGGCACTAAAACCTTTTCCCAAGTCCCAAACCACTGCAGGACTTTAAGTGGAGGAAATTTAAATTCCAAAGCTGAGAGAGCACAGCTCTGGTTCTGATTGACAAACTAGGAAATGTTCCCACTAACCACCTAAAATGCACTCTCAGGTTGGTCATAAAAAGCAGCTTAAAGCTACCATGGCACTCAGAGCCACTCACTGCTATGGATTTGCTGAAATGAAGGGGAGGAGGAAGGGAGTAAGAGCATTTATTTCTTCTGGTGTGAAAACACTGCCAATTTTTAATTTGGGAGACAAGATTCAGAAAGCCTTCTCAAGTTACAAGGTTAACCAGACTCCTGAGAAGGTTAAACAGTAAAAATACTGGAGCTGATCAGCTCTGAGATTTTTCATCTCTAACAAATAAATCTCCACAGGTTGAGCTGGAAGAAACCGCTCTTCACTGAAGCTGAGAAACAAACATGAAAATGCATAATATTAATTAAACAAATTCGAAGGTTTAGTTCATTCACCTGTGACCAAAATCATTCAGCCGAAGAAAAAGGAAAAAAATATTTTCATAAGTTTAGCAAGCACATTGTAATACACCATTTCTTTTTCCCACGGAAATGCCTGCATTAATTTTATGGACAGAAAAATGCTGCTACCCTATTCCTCCTCCCACATATTGAGTAAGCATCTTGCACTGTAAATGTTTCCTGTAAATGCAGTGGGGTTTCTTGCAGGCAGTTTTCTAACAACTACAGGCACTTGGATATTCAATCTTATTTCAGTTGTCCAGCTTAGAAAGTCTTTTACAATCTCCTTGTGATGATAATCCTGCACCTACTTTTCCTAAAATAATCCCAGAACAAATAATTTCAAAAACTGTGGGATGAAGCTGTCAAATCTGTGGTCCCCAGTGGATGAATATATAATCTGTCTTATTCACTAAACTGCTCCTACATCTCATTGATGCTTTTTGGAGGTTCTGATACATCTTTCATGCCACATGTAATTCTTTAAGAGAGAAACTCAGCCACAAAGTAACTTGCTCCCACTCATTAAGCATCAATACAGTAATAAGAGAGCCTTGTTACGTGTCTTCCCAGCAGTTTGCAAGCCAGCATAAGCAAGCAGGCTTGGAGCCACTTAAAAACTATTTCTGAAAAGCAATACCTTAAAGCTGTTGTTTGACACAGAAATTACCCCATATATCAGTTTATATTTTGCACATGGCAACACAGCTTCCACTCAGGATAGCATGTGGATAGGGCTTGTGCAAAGTGAGAGATGGGAAAAAATCCTAAACCACAAGTCAGGGAAATCCAACAAAAATTAGGAGCTCTCCTCACCACTGTTGACTTCCCGCGTGTTTTTGTCCGTTTCTTCCACCTTCTCATATTTAGGAGGCTTTGCCCTGTTACTCCAGGAGGATTTTGGGCTGGAAATGGGTGTCCAGCAGCACAGGTGAGGGAACACCCCTTACCTTGCTCACAGAGAGCCCCGATGTAGCTGGGCAGGCACAGGCAGGTGAAGGTGTTGAGGCCATCAATGCACGTGGCTCCGTTCCGGCACGGGTTGGACTGGCACTCGTCGATATCTGCAGCAGGAAATAAAAAGTGGTTTCATCACCCACCCAACTCCCAGGAGGGAAATGTTCTGCAGCCTGAGTCAGGCTGGTGAGTGGGGCCAGTTCAGAGCAGAGGAATGAAGTATTTCAAAAGATCCCAGTGGCCGCTGTGTGAATGAGAAAGAGGAATGCCATGGAGCGTTCCCCTGGTGGAAAATCTGAGTTGTGTGTGTGACCCTGGCACAGCAAAAATTCCCACTAACCACCAGGGACATCGAAAATCTTCACAAAACTCAAATATTGGAAATGTTATCCTGTGGCATTAAACAGACTGCTAATTTCAGCCTGCAGAGCAGCAGGCTCTGGAATCTCATTGGTTTGCATTTCTCATTTCTCTCTTGTCTAATCTTATCGAGATAAGGACAAAACATCATAGCACTCATGGTCATGCACAGTAAACAAATAGCATGTCTGTCCCTGCCTCCTCTAGCTGCTAAAATACCTTATAAACCTTTTAAATTGGAGCACGAGTTCATTTTATATAATTATTTTCAACATGAGTTGCTTTTGCACGGGTTATAAGCTAGTGTTTC
This sequence comes from Buphagus erythrorhynchus, assembly GCA_013400855.1. Classification (NCBI taxonomy): domain Eukaryota; kingdom Metazoa; phylum Chordata; class Aves; order Passeriformes; family Sturnidae; genus Buphagus; species Buphagus erythrorhynchus. The sequence continues at coordinate 7,172 of VZTT01024550.1, forward strand.
TCTTTGTAAAGATCATATGAAGTTTCCTAATGAGTGCTGTTCCTCTGAAACAATGACAGTGTAAACTTCAACACAGATTTTGCCAACATCTCCATCCAAAAAACTGAACTGCTGGTTGTGGTTCACTTATTAAAATATAAGAGAGAAGTTGGACATATCTATAAACCAACAAGCAATGATTGCTGAATTAAAAAAATATATAAAANAAATATGCTCTGATCAAATTTTATGCTAGGCCTTACTTATTCCAGTCATTTTATAATACTTTGGCTGGCATGCTTTATAATACTTTTATCATACTTTTCCCTTCTGGAAGGAAAATTGGTTATTCTGAAGCATGTAGGTGAGTATCTTGAAATCTACAGTCACAGGAGGTGCAAAGCTGTCACAGGCAACTGGAAGAGGTTCCTCAGCTAAAATGGTTGCCAAAACATTAATTTGTACCAAAGATGCATATGATTATGATAATATTTTAAATTTCCTGCAAAAATTTTCAATCTGTGTTCAGTGTTCAGCTTCCCACTCACATTTGGGATTAGTTTATCTTACCAGACTTTCAAATAACTATGGGAATCTCTTAGGGAACTATTCCAATTATTAATGTCGATTTTGTTTTATTTGGTGTGTTTTTTAATTCAGTGCTGTGAATTCCAGCTCCTGCAGTTCATTTACAGTTCCCTTAACCCCTGTGTGTGTGCACAAATCCGTGCACTTCACGGGGAGAGGGAAAAGGGGAGAGACAATGACAATCTCCATTTAATTGTCCCGAAGCAAGGCCTTGGTGTAGAACTTTTCAAACATCCATGCAGCCTTCAGCTTTTAAAGCACACCAGATCCCACGTGCAGGAGCTTTAAAGTCAAGTTAATCAGCACCCAGATGGCACCAGCTTACCTAATTCACACTGCTCCCCGCTGAAACCAGGCAGACAGGTACAGATGTAGAAGGAACCACGTGGGTAGCAGGTACCACCATTGAGGCAGGGGCTGCTCTTGCACGGATCTTGGCCTGTTAAACAAGCAGAGAAAGGCATTTGACTCCCTAGTTTCAAGGAAATGGTGTATCTTTGATTTTCAGGAGGGGGAAAAAAAAAAAAATCTTTCTTCATTGCTGCATTGGTGGTGCAGGCTTTACTGTAGTTATAGAAACTCTATTAACATATTCAACTGCTCAAAATAAGATATATAAAACAGTAAAGCTGGTCTTCAGGCATCATTACTTTCAACTTTAACAACAACATAGTATTTACTAAGAACCAATGTAAATTACTGTTGGAATTACTTTTTTTTTTCCACAGCAATTTGTACTACATTTGGCAGTCATGATACTCTGTTGAGGATTTAGTTTGCATGACATGACAATTAATTGTAGCTGAAAACAGTTAAACATATGCAAAATGAATGGAAAATGCTTTTTTCTTGAACAGGGTTAGTTTATGCAGAATGACAGGGTACACAGAACATACTGACTGGCTGCTTATATTTAATCAATCAATGCCCACAAAGTCTTATTTCTTTTCTCACGTGTGTTTTTCCCACCTGCCTTTCTCAAAAAGACATTTAAAGAATACAAACAAAGGCACTGAATACATTTGTATCTGGACTGAACATTAAGATAAAAACTTACCTGCTGTGAAATCCTCAGTTGTTAAGGGAGTTAGCGTTTAAATACCATTTCCTTGAAGAGCTTTATGCCTTCCAGTGATGTTTACTTCCACTGAGTTTAGATACCTGGGTATTTGCATTTGATTTCATGCCTAGGAGCACTCACTCACACAAACAAGTCCACATTGAACCATTTCTAAGAGCTAGTTTCTCACAGTGAGAGGGAAATCCTGAAAATATTCCTTCTGATATGCAAATATAAAACCCTGGCTTTGAAAACTTACAAAATGGATGAGAGTTCTGTAAATCAGAGGCATGAGAAAAGTGAAGATTTTTTGCTCATGTTCTCCCAAAACAAAATATGATTTAAAAAAAAAAAAAAAAAAAGTAAGAATATCTATTTTACTCTTGCAAATTAGAGATTCAAAGTCTTCTTATAGTACCAAGTTCCCTGTCTAGGCATGGGAATGCAGAAGGTCCAGCTGAAAGCCTCCAGAAGAAAATCCTATGTGCAAAAGTTTAGGATTGCAATTAAGTAATTAAGGAATTCATCTTGGAGGTTTTGGAAAGGATCTGATCCCATCCACTCAACAGGGTGCTTGTTTTAGGACTGCTTCACCAAAAGTCACAAATGTAGGGATCTGTTAAGCATCCCAATGGTGTTTTTTGTGTGTTTGCTGTCTGTTTGTCCTTCTACAGACTGGATATTTCCACAATAAATATTTTCAAACTGTTAGCTACCTGAAACAGCCCTTCATAGAAACCAGTTGACCTGTAAAATCAGACCAGTCCAGTTCTTTCCTCAGTTATATCTCGACAAAATATTAATTGAAGTGACACTACTGGCATCACCCACATATTTGATGAAATGGTGCCCAATACCAGCACGGAAAACAAAATACTGTGGCAAATGATGTCTAACAAAAAGTTCTGTAATTTTTAAGAGACTGGCACTGTATCAGCCACTTAAAGCTACAGACAGGCTGAAAAGAAGGTCTTGGTTTTCTCTTGTGTGGAAAGCTATCTTGTAGGTCAAGAGAAGTTCATTTTTATAAAATTCTGATCCTAAAATGTGCACTGCTGCTTTCTAAGCCAACTGCAAGACGTTAGAAACAGCCCTTCATAGAAACCAGTTGTTTAAGACCTATCACCACGCTCACAAGAAAAGCCACCAGATGAAATTATCTGTTGGGAACTGGCAAATGAAACCACCACTGCTGATTTCCCTACCACAACCAATGTTACCTTCCTGTCTTTTAGAACTGGCTGGTTACCTCCAGTCTGATCCAGAGCTCCACGATGCAGACACCGAGGGAAAGTCACTGGGCTTGGTTTTTTTTGGCACCCCCCATGCTCCTGCACTCTGTAGGGTCACAGCCAGGCTGATTTCTCAGCGGGAGGGTGACGAGGTCTGTTGTCATTTCACACGGAGCTCTGATTGTCACCCCTCTTACCAGAGCCCAGGCAACACTTCCACAAGCACCACAACACACATCACACGACAGGGATCACGTTTGGGAAGTTACCTGGGATTTGCACTGCTGTGCCTTCAACTGAACCCACACTGGTGCCAATCACGAAATCTGATCCGTTTGTGACTTCTGGGAGGGAAAATGATGAAGTGACGGCTTCCACAGTGTTTGGCTCCTCAGAGCTCAGTGTTGGTGGCTCACTTTGGTAGGGACTGTTTCCAGGGGCAATGCTGCTTGTTGCAATGTTGGAAGAGATGGTTGTGATCTCCCCCTGACCAAACAAAGCTGGCTGTGTTTCTGTGCCTCCATCCAAAAGCTGGGAAGGCGAGGTTAGCGTTGTAACTGCTTCCTGGCCAGGTTTAAATCCTTCACTTTCAATGCTGTTGGGTGAGTCTGAAACAGTTGTGGACACGAGCCAGGGGTTCTGTCTCTCAGTGCTCCTGTCTTCCTCTTGGTGGGGATTATTGACTCTCCCTGAGGAAGCTTCGACTTTTGCTGTGCTGACTTTTGGAACATCTGTGCTCGCTCCGTCTCCGAAATTCAGAAAAGCAGTAGGCAAGACAGGTAGTGATGGAGAATCTCCAGAAACAGCAGCTTCTTCCTCACCAGCTAAATCAGTCACAGGGGTTTCTGTCTCCTCTGTCCCCCCTGTTGGAAGCCTCCCAAACTGAGGAGTGCTTTCCATGCTTGTGCTGTGTGAAACAGGCTCGGGAGAAAGCTCCAGCAGAGAGGACTCTGTTGTGTCAAAAAGGTCAGTAGTGGGTGGTTTATATGTTGCTGTAATATCAGAACTAACCTCCTTGAAGATTCCTCCTGATGAATGATTGGACTGATGTGAATCCCCTGATGATGATGAGGATGAGGATGATGATGATGATAATGATGATGTGCTTGTAATGACTACCTCAGGGTACTCAGATACTCCGTTTACCAAATGAACAGTTACTGAGGATTTAGGAGTTTGAGGAACAGAATAAAAACTCACTGGATCTGTTTCCTCATACTCTGCTGATGCTGATTTTGTGTTTGTGTACACTGTGGGAGGATTCTCTACACTCTTGGTAGGTGACACAGTTGTCAGCTGGGATGTAGGCTGTGTGGTGACAACACTTAGCTCAAGCTTGCCAGTTGTCAAAGCCTTTTCTGGCTCACCAGTTACAACTGGTGTAAGAGAAGGAACCACAGGCTGATTATCAGCCAGTTCTTCTTGGCCCATCCCAGAAAAGCCAGAGATTGTTTCACTTTGATCTGCTATTACTTGGTTGTTTGCTGAAGTACTTGGCTCATAGATGTCTTCTGTGGGGTTGGTTACAACAGGTTTAGACTCATGAGGCACCTGAGGGCTTGCCAGAGATGGCACTGTAGGAAGGAAAATGCCCAGCTCAGAGAGTTCCGTGGTGGTGAGAGTTTCTGTTGCAAAATTCATGTCATTTCCTGAACCCAAATCCATGTCATCTGAGGTTGATCTGTGCCCAGAAGTCACCAGCTCTCTACTTGGTGGACTGGAAGTAGTCAGAGGAAGATTATCACCAGACCCAAGTGGTGACTTTTCTTTGGCTATGGAAAACTTGGGAGTGGAATAGTATTTCTCCCCTTCAGCTGTCTTGCTGTCATCATAGCCATATGTTGACTGTGTAACAGGATTTGGCATTGTCTGCACACTTATTATGTCCTCAGGCATTGATTTAGAGTGATCCATGTCTATAATAGTTGTTTCTTCTGGTGGGGTTTGCAGTCGTTCCTCAATCAGGGTAATATCACCATAAACAGAAACATTCAGTATAACACTTCTTCTGTCATCAATCATGGGAATGATTTTTTCATATAACCCAGTGTCACTTGTTAGTTCTTCTGATGAAGCTGTCTTTGGGTGAACAGCAGATGGATTTGCCACAAACTCTGTTTCTTCTGTAAAAAGGGAGGCTAGTCCTGTGATTGCAGTCTGTGATCCATCTCTCGGTGCCTCTGTGGTCACAATTTTGGAATAAACAAGTCCAGGAACACTAGATGAGACATTTAGTTCTACTTTGGATACAGTGGGTATTGAGAAATGAGTAAACACATCAGGGGAAGATGAATCTGAAACACCAACCCAGCCAGATCCTTCCCCAGAGCTCTCAGGTAACACTCTGCCTGGCGTTTTTGTTGTTGATGTTACAAGAGATTCCTCTGTTTCAGGATTTGGAGTTCCACTCAGTATAACAGATACAGGAGTTGTGCCACCTTTAATCAGAAAATGTGAATCCTCCTCTTGAGAAATAGCTTTAGAAGTGGGTGTTGTCTTATCTGTTTCATTATCTCCTCTCCTATAGTCAGTCTCCTTATCCTGAGGTTCTTCATTTGCAACAAAATAATGTGTGGTGTCCTCAATCTCTTTAGAGATGAAGCTCTTGGAGCTGTCTTCTGCTAAAGCTGAGGCACTGGGGAGTGTGGAGGTGGGGAATGGGTCTCCAATTTCTGGCAGCAGCTCAGTTACAGCACTTGTGACTTCTTCATTAACTTCAACACTTGGAGGAGTGCTTCCTCTTTCAAAGTCTTGTGCCATGTCAGTGGAAAGTTCAGGTCCCATATTTTCAGGGTGAGAAGTTTGAGGGCTTGAGGTACTCTTGATTTCCTTGATAATAAATGGCACTACAGAAGGAAGAACAGCAAGGCCATCTCCTGACCCCTGTCCTGAAAACAGTGGATCACCAATGAACTCATTATTTGACAGTTTTTCTTCCTCAGGTGTCAGGAATGTTCTGGGAATATCTTTTGTAGGGAAAATGTTTTGCACCAGCTCTTCCTCTTTCTCTATAACTGTGACTGGAGAGCTTATGTATTTCCTTTCAACTGGCTCAGTTACTCTGTCATCATTAAATGGCAAAAGTATTTCTTTAACAGGTTCAGTTTCTAATTGCTTTTCTTCCAGATACGGACTGGGAGTCGGAACATTTAAAAATCCCAGATGTTCACGGCTAGTCTGTGTACTTTCAAAGAATAAGTCTGTTGTTGTTTCTTCAGAAGATTCCACAGCTTTTGGTGAAATTTCACTTGGCCTCTCCTCCCCAGAATGTATCTCTTCCATCAAAGGAATCTTTGTAGAGAAAGTTCTCACTGTCAGCTCATCGACAGTTTTCTCCTCAGTTCTCATGTCCCCTGCAGCTCCCACGGAGGTTACCTCATGTCCAGAACTCGTGACCTGCTCAGCAGCATCTGTAGTGAAGGCAGGATCCAGAGGTGATGTGCTGACAGCTTCTCTGTCATCCTTCTCCCATGTTTCTGGTCTCCCAGGAGAGGCAGTGGCTGTTTTTGCAAATGATCCAGTGGATGCATCTGGTTCTCCAGATCCCTGGTCAGTAATTGAGAAATGATCTCCAAATATTTGTTCCGTAGGTCCGTTAGACATAAGTTTTGTGGTGCTGCTGTCATCTTTGAATTCTTCTCCAGAGCCATGCTCAATCAGGAAAATCTTGCCCAGTGAGACAGTTGAAGAACCAGCTTTTGCATCTTTGCTTTCTGTAGATCCAGCTACTGCTTTTATACTGCCAGTGCTGTGTGTCACCAAGCCCTCATGAGGGCTGTTGCTGACCACTGATCCCGGAGATGATGTGGCCTCACCCATTTCTGAATCTCCACTTTCAATTCCTGGTGCAATGTGAGATGTTATCTCTTTTGTAGAACCAGATTTTATGTGAGAAGGAGCTGTGTAGGTTGGTTTTGTTTCCATGTTTGGCTCTGCTGGGTTTTTGGTACTAAACATATCCACCAACGTCTGACTTTCTACTCCAGACCCCTCTGTGAAGCTCTCTGACCCAGTAGTCAAAACTGTTACTGCAGATTCATCTGTTCTTGCAGGTTTTTCATACTCTGTTGTTGCATCCTTCGGTGAAGGATCATCTGTGCTGTAAACTTTTCCTTCATACCTTTCTGTTTGTGTTTCAGTGACAGGCCTTAACGGAACCGAAGTCAGAGTAGCAGACTCAACGATAAAATCTGTGTCTCCAGAACCTGGATCAATAAATGGGGAGCCAATACTTACCACTCTGCTTGTGGGACCCCCTGAAAATATGTCTGCTGGCTCTTCTGCTGATCCTTCATTTACAAAAAGCTTCTTCTCCCTCAAGAGAGGAACGGTGGTGACCTTTTTGATTTCAGAACTTATGGTACCTGTTACTGTTTTTCTGAGTGGCTCTTGACTTACAGTTCTGACTTCACTTGTAGTGCTCCCAAGTTCATTCAAATCCAAATTTTCCTCTGCAGCAGTAGCTGAATTTTGATGACCTGAATAAACAGTGGTGTGTATTTCTTTTTCATCAATACTCTTTTCAGTTACAAGAGAACTGGCAAACACTTTTTCTGTAATAAACTCAGACACAGAGTTGGTGGCAACAGTTACTTCAGGACTTTGATCAAAAGCAGAATAAGGAGTACTTATAGCTCTGGGCAAAGCAGAGGTGATTCCTGAATCAGTTACAGAAAATTCTGTCAGCAGTGCTGTGCCGGAGCCCAAAGAAATGTCTTGCGCTGAAAGTGTTTCTGTTACTGCTATTTCCTCTGTCACAGCTGAATTTACACTGATGCTATCTTTCACATCTCCAGAGCCTTCCAGAACCATAAAAGAAGCAGCACTCATCTCAGGCTTTGCTGTATGACTTGTTTCCAGAATATTTTCAACAGGGGAATTTGCATTAAGTTTAACAGTTGTTTTATAATGGTCTCCTGGAGCAGGGGTTGTCTCTTCTGAAATAAGGTCAGTTACACCTTTGTCTACTGTAGCAGGAATAAAAACTGCCTCCAGAGAAGCAGTTACAGCAGAACTTTCCACAGTGAATGCATCAGGAGAAGATGTTATACCAGAATTGTTTTCATCCTCTTCGTTTCTTGACCCTGTCACGACTTCTAAGACTGAGGTGGACAGATCAGATTCAGTGGAGCCATCTCCGGAGGATTCACTAGAAATCAAAAGCAGGTTTTTGCTATGTTTAGTAGAGCTCTCCTCAGCTCCCTGCCATGTCATGGTCTCTCTACTGTTTTGCAGAGACTGCTCGTGTGAAGAAGTGGTGGCTATTGATTTATCTGTTGTAACAACTTCAGACTCCCCGCTATAGACTGGTTCTAACATTGCAGCCCCTGAAGTTGGTTGTGTAACCTCAAATGACCCTATTACATCTCCAGCTTTGCTTGGTTGCATAGTACCAGAAGCTTCAGATTCATTTATTATAAATGTGTTTGTCTCGTTGATTTGAGAAAAGGTTACGTTTTTGGAATGTGCAACACTTTCAATTTGGTCGCTCCTCGCCTCCTCAGCTTTTGTGCTCTTTGGTGCACTGGTAACTTGTTGCTTCCCATTGATGAACTGCAAAGCTGGAGGAGTTGTAACATCAGTAGTGTTTTCACAGTCTTCATCTTCTTCAAACTCTGCATAGTTTGGAAAGAAAGGATCCAATATTATATATTCAGATGAATCCTGCACAGAGTCTGAAGTACAGGGTTCAGTCTGAGCTGACTCTGCATCAATGTGGGTTTCATCTATTGCATGAGGAAGCATGTGGCGATTGAACAGATCCAAAAATTCATTCACCGGGTGATCTGCAAGAAAAAGAGAGCTTTTCATAATCCCTAAGTAACAGCAGACACACGAAGTACAAGCAATCCATCGGAGGGAAAAAAAAAAAAAACAAAACACCCAAAACCAAAAAAATCTGAAATTCAACAATTTGTTGTAAATTCAGCGTGTTCTTCTGTTGACACGAAGTTAAACTCTGCCATGGTGTATGACTTTCTAGTTGGAGCCTCTCTGCATATTGAACACATGGGTTATTCAGTACTGTTGATTTCCACATGCCCTTGGCCCCAAACCCACGCCTGAGTTACCTTCTCCTACATTTTCAGCAAAGATGAGGCATGGACAAGATGAAAGCCATTTTTCAGACCAACCTGTTTCAACTGCTTCCAGGGATTTAAACACTAACTAACCTCTACCAATAACTGAACCTAGACAAAGCTAAGCAAGGCAAAGCCTAAAATAAAATGAGACATAAAAAAAACTCTCCCTGCATCTCCATTTTCCTTTTAGTATAGATTAATTAAAAATATGAGGAACACCGTAACACCTACATCAATCGCTCTTCAACAGACCAGGACCCTAGATCAGTGAATAAAGTTTAGCTTTACAAAATTGTTGCTATTTGGAATTTTAAAGCATTATGCAGCAAACAAGAAAAAATATCACAGATTCAAAGGTCAGCTCCCACTCAGAGGGTAACATGAATGAAGTCCAGTAATTTTCTTCTGTTCACCACTCACTCTGCATTATTTACATACTCCCACAGGTTGCAAACCTCTCACAGTTTTTTCCTAGGTGGCCAGGCAGATAAAGAGGAGAAAAGAAGATCTAAGAAGGCAAGATTTTAGCTGCAGAAAGCCTCATTAATTCCTCCAAGATTTATGATCCCAAATTCCATAGACACTTTTTAAACTTGCCCTTTCAGCACAACCACTACTTCAACTCTTCTGTTCCAGACAATGGAAGCTAACAAAAATGAAATTTAAAAAAAAATACAACAGACTGGGAAAAAGCCCCCATATTTCAAGCTTGGTCAACTGACTTGAAATTGGAAACCTTGTGCTGGAATCCTATTCTATGAGTGTTTCTTTCTTCTGGATCTATGTTTATAACCATTTTGGCCAGAGAGGACTACTTTCCTGCTGGTACAAACTGGAATGGCCAAAGGAGCTTTGCCCACATCTGCCAGGAGAGGATCTGAACCAATTAACAGGATTCCTGCCTTAGAGCACTGTCAGCAACCATTGCTTATTGAAAAATATCTGCAGTACGTGACAGCTCAATTTTTAAAATCATATCTTCCTCACTAAAACTGTCTACAAGTCATAAAACAATGAGAACATGAGGTAAGGCACTTCATCAATTTGAAGTAATTCCCCTACCTATGAAGACCATTTAACCTCTGTGACTACTGTGTCCTCAGAGACAGAGTCATCAGGTGATCATTCTGGAAAAGAATGCATTCAATCAAATTAAACTGACACAGAGCACTATGAAGGGTTTGTGATTCCTTGGCCTGGGCTGGCTTGTGTGTGCAAATTGACTTCAATTTGGTTTTGAAAAGGTCACTGCAACTCCATTGAGAATTAATGTTCTAATACCTCACGCTGTGTTTACAGCTAAACTCATGAAGTATTACGGGATCTCAGCTTTGCTAAAGGTCCAGCTGAAGAACACAGAGAATAAATCACCTTCAGCATTGTTTATTTCAACTACAATGTCAAGTTTGTACAGCACTAAGCTCAGTGCTCCCAGTGCAAGGAAAAAAAGGTTGTTTTTAACCTTGTGCCTGCTTGGCTGTTTTGCAGTGCCCAGAGAAGCCTGGTGTTTACCCAGTGCTGTGACAGCTCTATTAGATGGCTACAGAACTGAGATTTCTTCTCTCTCCCTCATGTGTGCTTGTTGGGAGTTACTTGATGTAAAGAATTAATACTTTTCTCCAACGAGCTAGAAATATTTACAAAGGCTGCTCAATGCCATAGAAGAATAAATTTTCTGCAGCCATTTACTTGAGCTCTCCCAGATGTCTCTTTCAAATTTTGTGAAAAGCAGGAGTTTGGTAATCTCTCCAAGACTGGCAGTATGACTTTGAGGAGCATGTCTAATAACTATCCTTTCAGAATCCATGAATTTCAGCAAAAAGCCACCCTGAACATACTGAGAAACCTTGTCCTCATAAAAGCAGAAGTTTCAACTGAGACAGAATTTCAGACCTTCCTTTCAAATCTGTGCATGCAAAAACCCATGGGGATTCAGTCAGTGAGAGAGGAATGGCAAGACAGAGCTGAAAGGGAGCTCTGAGAGTTTCTGATTTTTGGTAAATTCACTATAAAATAACTGCACCCACACACAGAACCAGAGAACTACACACAGAAATTTGAATGGCCAGGAGAGATGCCTTTGTGCTGTGTGAACAGCTGAAGGAGAGATGTGCATAAACAACCTGGTGCATAGACTGGTGTGCCATAAAGATTAATTATGATTTCAACACACAGCAATTGAGACCGTGGAACAAAGCGTGCAGCTCTGCACAAAAATTGTACATTAAGAAAAAATAAAATTATAAAGCCTGGATGGGAGTGGACGGGCTGTAATTTGTAGGAGGGCACCATGACTAGTTCTGGCCAACAGTGATTTATTTTTGCAGCAGTGAACACCTGGGAGTCCCTCAAATTAGTAGCTCACGCTAAGTCATTTATGGAAAGCAATAAATTTACTGAAAAACATCTGTTTCAAATTCACCTAGAAGACAAATACAAATTCTTACACATGCAGAGATCTCTATCAGATCCTACTTTTACTTTGTTAGCTTTTTCAAGATCTCACATGCCACAACAATCCACATAAAAGAACCTTAGCAAAAGGTATGATATCCTGATAATAAACTTTCAGGAGGGTCTTTCATTAAATAATAAGCATCTTTGTGAGGGTTTTTTTGAATGTTTTGTTTTTTTTCCAAAGAAAAAAATAAGGAGCTTTTCAGGAGATAGTAAAGAATGTAACTGATTGGTTTTTGGTTTTTTTTTTAATTAGAAATTCTTTTCCTTCCTATAGGTTTGATTATTAAGTGTTAGCATTCAGGTTGCTCAGGGTTAAGAGCTATAAGAAATGCTCTTAAACTCCTGAGATGGCAAATAATCTACATAATGATGTGACTCATACATCCTTGTCAACTGGGTGTAAGACACTGGCATGAAAAGCTACCATAAAATATGAATATAGAAGAAAAAAGTCTTTGTCTGTTGAACTGTTTGTTAGACACTGAGGGCAGGAACACAGACACTTGAATTAATTTTAAACTGTCCAGATGCCACTGACTTATGCTGCCCCTGTTTATTTCACACCCATTCCTGCTGCAGGTAAACACATACAGAGCAAAGGCTACTAATAAAGAGATGAAACCAAGACTTTAAAGGGAAGGAGTTTGGCTATCAAATATGCTTATCAATGGCTCATGGAAAACAAGCCAAAAAGAGCCCTTTTTGAAAGAGGTGCTTTGTTATTCTGGAAAGTGAAAACAAGTAGCTAAAAAGGAGCAAAGCCAAGAGTTGTCAGCTCAGGGTGCCAACCCAAACAAGTCCTGGGAGAGATTTATCAGCAAAGCCTCTCCTGGAGGGAAGTGATGAGTTGTGCTCTGAAATGGAGATGGAAAGGACAGGTATATCCAGCCTAGAGTGTTTCTTAACCCATTTAATACATCTAGATGTTCTAAGTGACCTGCAAGGAACAGGAATCTGTCCCAGCAACAGTTCTTATATGTGAGAAATGGAAATCCCTCTGGCTACAGGGTGATTTTAGCCTGCTGCTGCACAGAACCACAGAGCCACGGACCAAGGTGTGATAAATTCTCATCACAACCCTTCCAATCCATCACAACTGGTTCCAAACCCAAGTCAGTTTTCCAGTGGATCAAACAGAAAAGTTGCCTCCCTCTTCCTGGTGCACGAGATAACGTCTGCACACATCCAAAAATGTGTAACATGCAGCAATATTCCTTTCCTTGGGAACACTTTAAATATTCTGCAAAGAGCTTTTACAAGACCATCTTTGAGGGGGCAGGCAGCAAAAAGCATTTTCTCTCTCAAAATCCATCAGATAAGCATCTGAAGAAGAATTATTAGGGAATTAAATAGAAAATATATTATGATGTTTTGCAAACTTTCGAAACACAAAGTATTTCATTCAGAAGACTTATGGTTTTGTGGAATGGGGCTCTTAACATCTAATCTGGCATCCTGCAGATAATGGAATTTCACACTCCTGCAATTTGTCCACTTATTTCTTCAGAGCCACATGCTGAGTTATTTGTGAGCAGTAGTACAGTTCAGTCTTTTGTAGAAGGACTTGAGGTCTGATAAAGCCATGAAATTCACATAAAATGTTCTGTGGACTTTAAACAGCTAAATAGGAAACTAAAAAAAAAAATATTTTAGATAGAAGACTAAAACCATTTTGGACTCTGTTTTGAAAGTACTTCCTTGCATAATGTGACACTTACACAAAATCCTTAAAGTTCACCACCAAGAACCCATAACCACAAGACAGATTCGCATGAAAAATCAGAAGAGTTTGCATTAGTCAAATTTCCTGCACTTCATAATCAGATTTTTTGGGGGTTGGCTCCAATGGAGTTATGTCAAGATTAAAATGTTATTGGTTATTGCTGGAGAGGGCACAGAGGAAGCCAGAGCTGATCAGAGGGATGGAGCAGCTCTGCTGGGAGGAAAGGCTGGCACAGCTGGGATTGTTCACCTGCACAGGAGAAGCTTTGGGGTCACCTCGGGGTGGCCTTGCAGGGCCTGCAGGAGCTGCAGGAAACATGGAGAGAGACAATTGCCAAGGGCTGGAGGGACAGCACACAGGGAATGGCTCCCAGGGCCAGAGGGCAGGGCTGGATGGGATACTGGGAATTAGGAATTGTTCCCTGGCAGGGTGGGCAGGGCTGTATGGGATACTGGGAATTAGGAATTGTTCCCTGGCAGGGTGGGCAGGGCTGGATGGGATCTTGGGAATTAGGAATTGTTCCCTGGCAGGGTGGGCAGGGCTGGATGGGATACTGGGAATTAGGAATTGTTCCCTGGCAGGGCTGGATGGGATCTTGGGAATTAGGAATTGCTCCCTGGCAGGGTGGGCAGGGCTGGGTGGGATCTTGGGAATTAGGAATTGTTCCCTGGCAGGGTGGGCAGGGCTGGATGGGATCTTGGGAATTAGGAATTGTTCCCTGGCAGGGTGGGCAGGGCTGGATGGGATCTTGGGAATTAGGAATTGTTCCCTGGCAGGGTGGGCAGGGCTGGATGGGATCTTGGGAATTAGGAATTGTTCCCTGGCAGGGTGGGCAGGGCTGGATGGGATCTTGGGAATTAGGAATTGTTCCCTGGCAGGGTGGGCAGGGCTGGATGGGATCTTGGGAATTAGGAATTGTTCCCTGGCAGGGTGGGCAGGGCTGGATGGGATCTTGGGAATTAGGAATTGTTCCCTGGCAGGGTGGGCAGGGCTGGATGGGATCTTGGGAATTAGGAATTGTTCCCTGGCAGGGTGGGCAGGGCTGGATGGGATCTTGGGAATTAGGAATTGTTCCCTGGCAGGGTGGGCAGGGCTGGATGGGATCTTGGGAATTAGGAATTGTTCCCTGGCAGGGTGGGCAGGGCTGGATGGGATCTTGGGAATTAGGAATTGTTCCCTGGCAGGGTGGGCAGGGCTGGATGGGATCTTGGGAATTAGGAATTGTTCCCTGGCAGGGTGGGCAGGGCTGGATGGGATCTTGGGAATTAGGAATTGTTCCCTGGCAGGGTGGGCAGGGCTGGATGGGATCTTGGGAATTAGGAATTGTTCCCTGGCAGGGTGGGCAGGGCTGGATGGGATCTTGGGAATTAGGAATTGTTCCCTGGCAGGGTGGGCAGGGCTGGATGGGATATTGGGAATTAGGAATTGTTCCCTGGCAGGGTGGGCAGGGCTGGCACAGGGTGCCCAGAGCAGCTGTGGCTGCCCCTGGATCCCTGGAATGCCCAAGGCCAGGTTGGACACTGGGGACAGTGGGAGGTGTCCCTGCCATGGCAGGGGTGGTAATGGATGGGCTTTAAGGTCCATCAGTCCCAACCCAAACCATTCCATTTTCTATGGTTCTATGAAGACATTGATAAAACACATATATAGATGTAACTGGTTTTAATGACCTGTTTCAAAACCCCTGCACATTTCTGGGATGCTCATGGTGGGATCACAAGGGTTACCCACCAGAGAGAGCCCGTGGACAGCTAAAATCCAGACTCTGCTTCACCTGGAAAACAATGAGGAGTCCTCAAAGCAGAAGAGAGTGGAGATGGTTCAAACCCTCTGAAAGAACAGTGAAGCCTCACACTTAGGCTTAGGAGAGGGTCTAGGATCCTCTAAGGAAAGATTTAACCACCTTTATGTCATGCACTAACTCCCCTGAACCTCAGCTCTGCCAGGATCCTGATCTGCAGGCTGGGTGGATTCAAGCAGCTTTATGACCATGGCTTGCTATAACCCTTACAGCAGGAAAAAAAACTCCAAAACCTCAACCAATTCCACAGGAATGTGTCGGTTTCATTGAACATGTTCTGTTTTAAAAGCAAAGTGAGGAAATAAAAACGGGATTTGAAAAGCTGTCCTCAATAAAATTTAAAAAAAAAATCAAAATCTTTCCATTAAGTAGAGTGTTCATTCCCCTGAAGATATTGCATTCAAACTGAAACAAAACCATTCAATTTTACAGAAATAAATCAATTTGATAGCATCTTTCATGCTGCTTTGTTTCACAGAAGAGGTTTGGGTTTTTTTAATGTATATTGTTCTTTTCATTAAATTTCAAGAAAAAAGAAAAAAAAGATTTTGAAATACAGATATTTCCTGCTGAACCAAAATTCCAAGTCTCAGCCTTTGGAACATGCAATTCCTCTAACTTGTGCCATCTTGTAGTATCATTATCCCACCTAACATGGTCAAAGTGCAACAGTGCTCCAGGCATACCCCTTCTCCTCCTCAGGAAAAAGTAGGAATACTGCCAAGAAGCTGGTCTAAGGCATTAAAGAAACATGGCTAGCATTATACACATCTAAGTAAAAAATTAAAGAAAAAAAAAAGTTCAGAAATAATTAAATTTTTGATGCTTTTAATCCTTCTACTTCACATTAATATGACTAGTTTACATGATGAAGTCTAATAAAATCCAGCTCTTGATTACTGTTCACTCTAAATAAACAAAAGATTTTATTTAGTCCACTTTAAAATGTTTCCCAGCTGGACATATATATTTCTAAAATTTTGTTAACTTTGGCTCCCTTTACAAATCCTTAAGGATGTAGGGCAGATTTCAATAACTTAGGGTTTGGATTGTTTTGGGGTTTTTTTACCTTCTAAATGTTATCAAAATTTATGTTTTGTTATCGCTCTGAGAGTCAAAAGAGATTATTACATCCTCACATATATATGAATTTACCTTGCATAAAAGTCAAGTAAACTTCTGGAAGAAAGTAATTGTAAGGAATGACTTTTGCACAGCTGGCTGGGTAGGAGTTGAAAGTAATTCAAGGTGGGTGGTCAGTCTTGCCTACTGAAATTCACTTATCCACTCTGTCTGCTTCACCATATTTGGGTGTTTTCATGCAAAATCCATGAGTACCAATTTCTGGCACGTTCCTGCCCTGCAGCCTTTTTCCAGCCAAGCCAGGACCCCAGGCTGGAGCTGCCTGCCACAGCCAGAGGCACCTGTGGAAAAGTGGATGTCACTTAGGTGGACATGTGTTCTGCACAGGGCTCTGGGCTCACTCACCCCTGCCAAACTCCAAAGCAACAGGCAGGGTGATGCAGAAACCATGTCAGAAAGAAAAATATGTTTTATTACAAAGGCATATCGTGGAGCCCTCTGGCAATCCCCGGCGTTTCCTTTGTTCGTCTCCCCCACCCGACAATAAATTTGTTAAAAAGAAGCAGACTGAGTGAAATGTCAAGTTGTTAAAAATGGCAGCTTTGCCATGTCAAGGCTGAGCCCCATCACGGGCAGGATGCAGCTCCCTGGATGATGCCTGGATATTTGTCATGCAGCATTCTGAGGGCAGTCATTCCCACTTCCTTTCTGCTGCAATATGTCACTACCAAAGCACGACTCCAGCCTGTGGTGCCTCCTCCTGAGCAGTCCTGGCCTTGAGCATCCTTCCAATGACAACATTTTCACTTACTGCCGACAGAGAAGACAATTCTAAAGCTCTGCAGGGCTAAACAACCCAAACCCAAATAACTGCCGTGCAGTAAATCATTTTTCTCCAGATGCAGCCCAAAACAAAGCAAGGAGTCAGACTGTATCTGACTTAGCTGGTGTGTCTGGGTGTGTGTGGAGGGAAGTCCAACTCTGCAGGAAAAGCTGGTTGGGAAAGAGTGGCTGCTCACCAGAGTGATTTCATCCATTATTCCATGTTTGATATTCCACGACTGAGGTGGAAACACTGAGATATCAACGAATTTTGGGCTTTCCTGTCCCACTTCACCACCATCCCTTCGTTACATTTACATCCTGCTAACTGGGAGAACATCAAAAGCTTCTGCCATGACACAGCTGGCACAAGAAAGAACCAGTTCTGACCCTACCAGTATGTGGAGAGAGTGCCCTCCAAGAAGAATCAAAAACTGATTTACTACAACATAAATTAGGGCAAAAGTCAGAATACTACATTTAGAATCTCAAAGCATAACGTCACCCTTTGACTGCTCCTGTGGCTGCTCAGGGCTGAAAGGAATGTTCTTTCAAGTCTTCCTTTTTTCAAGTAATACCAAACCCCTTGGCTTTAGGAAAAAAAAAACTACAGTATACTCCTTAATGTGGCAGTTTGTGGAAAAAAAAACCAGGTTGGCATCAAATTATTTTAAGAGTTATAAAGGTTGGTTTACATACTAGGCATGTACTAAATTTTACTTTCTCAAATTGTCTCAGGAGAGGAATTTTATGCAGCAAAAATAAAGCCAGAAAATATTTTGCAGTTCAAGCTCTAAAACGGACAGCAGCATTTGAATACGTGAAAGCATGTTTATGAGAGGAGAAAGGAAGAGAGAAAAAGGGGAAAACAGTAAAAAGAGGAGACAGAAATAGAGGAAAAGAAGAAGGAAGGGAGTGAGATAAGGAAGGAAGGGAGTGAGATGGATGGAAGGAAGGAAGGAAGGAAGGAAGGAAGGAAATGTCTTTTTTTCTAAGAACTGAAGCTATGATGAGTTACCCCACGTGCTCTACCCCAAAATGCTCTTTTTACTGCTATCTGAAGAAGTTTATTTCACTTATCATGATTTTCTGGCATTTTATCTCCTACTATTTCTCAAGCATTTTTTCAAGTTTGTCCTAAGCACATTTTTAATTTAATGCCTGCACAAGCCCACGGGTCATGCAGTGACCATCCAAAATCACATTCTTTAGCTGCAGTCCCTGCTCTTTAAGGACATTATTTTAAGCTATTAATCATGTGGCAACACACAATCTTTTCCTCATGACAATTTTTTTTTTTTTTAGTTTATTTTTTCTTCATTGAAATATGACTAAAATTTTGTTTGGGACAAATCAGTCTTGTCCTGGACCCTCCTGCATGTGCAAAGTTAATTGAGTTGCTACAGAAGTGGCAGTGATAACTCAAGGTTCTGCAGTATCTTCATAACTTTTTGAATGCCAATGAGCTTTAGAATACATAATTAGGGTGATTACATAAATAAATATTGACATAAGTGGCAAAAGGATGTTTTGGCACATAGATCTGAGTTTTGTGCTTTGCAAATATTACTCAGAAGATACAGAGTGGATTCTGAAACTGCAACTTTAATGAATTATTGTCAGTAGCATGCCTTACTTTAAAAAAAAAATGCTAGAAATTTCTAAAATTTATCTACAGGAGTTAATAAATAAAATTGTTTTGGTTATAAAACACCCAAAGCAGCCTAGGAATAAACCAGAGCTTCTCAGTTAAATCAGCATAAGTCTGTAACCTCCTCTCTGCTGCAGCTGGAGTGACACAAAAGTGGGTCTCTACCAGACACAATTTCAAACAGTGCACACAGATCATGAGTGTTTGTTTAACCATAGAATCACATAATTTTTTCTTTCAATAACTTTTTTCATCTCGGTTTTCTTTTCTGTTTTGTTTTGTTTTCCCCTGGTAAAACTGGAACATTTGCTCTGGAAAAATATTAATTTGTTTTTAGAAACACTTGGGGGTTTTTTGGAGAAGACACTTCTTTTGGACAGCGCTTGAGTACAAAGGTTTTAAACCAACTACAGCTAAAAATAGATGCCTTGCTGTGGCAATCTTACTGCAACACTGAAAAATCAGCAGAGGGAGACATTTTTTTTTACTACAGACTACTGCCACAAACTCCATCCTATGCTAACATGGTAATATTGCTGCAGAATTAGTTCACACCTGACAGGTTTTGTATGTGGTCAGAACAAACTGAAAAAAAAAATTTATATATAGGTCAAGTAGTCAAATAATTCAATTAAAGTGTGAACGAATACTTGTCTGAAGAACATTTTGGGTTAATCCTAGGTCCTCTAAGTTGGACCAAGTGTCCACAGCATTTCCCAAGGACTCATAAATTTTGTTTCTAATGCTCAATATTTAAATAGACATGTGACTGGAAACTCACTACATGCCAGAGTAGTGAATATATAAGTAAGCCCAGAATCATTTTACTCACCACTTTCAAGAAAAGAAAAACAATGGTTTAGGAAAAAAAATCCCACAATGAAATACAATCAAAAAATCTCATTGCTACTCTATGTACCTATAGGCACATTCTTTGCTGCTATTTCAGCAAAAACAACAAAAAATTTACATCAAATATGTGGAAATTCTTTTTCTAATGCCAAAAAACCTCCCACTGAAACTATGGGACTCCTGCCTGATGAGGTGCTACATGTAAAATCCAAGAGTATGGTTTAAAGCTAAAAATTAATGTTTCTTGTGCACTCCTTGAGCTAATGATGGGTAAAAAAGGTAATGAAGTGTAGCAGAGGTAATAGCTAGGCAGGCAGGGACTACTGAAGACACTCCTGACCAGGAATAAAATTCCAACTGCTTTTCTCCTCCTCAGGAAGTAGAAAGTTTTCATACTGAATTCTCCTCATTTAAGAAAAGCAGTAATACAAGACTTGTCAGAAAAGTCCTGATGCACTGAGCAGCTTGAAAAAAAAAAATTACTTTATAAAGAAAGATTGATAACTTTAGCAACATGTTCCCAAAGACAACACAAAATATGCAGCAGCCACTCTGCACACATCCTCACTTGTGGCTGGAAAATATTCTGAAAGGCACCAGTGGGTATTTTGTATACTATTGATCAAATTTATCACTTAATCACTTAAAAAAATGAGGATAATTTTAAAAGCCTGGCTGGATTAGCAAGGATTAATCTAGTCATTAAACTGAAAATGTGCAAAAACAGCTGCAAAAAAAGACCATTGAAAATTCCATACTAAGAAAGTTACAATCTGGACACCTGCAGAAAACTTTGGTACAGAAAACCACTCTCCTCAAAAAAATTAAGTCATATTGCATCACCATGTAAAAGACAGCTCATCTTTTCTACATTAGGATTTCTTAAGGCTTTCTCCACATGTAAACAAAACCTCTAAAGAGGATTCCTGTTCTTCACTACAGAAGTATGAAAAACTACATTGTACCTATGAATAAAATTCCTTCATTTCTCTCATGAATAAACAAAGAGCTATAAGAAAGCTGGAAATGTGTAATCCCTATGTCTAGATCTGAGAGGTCTCCTTGGATACAATGCAAAAACAGCAGGGAATGTGCAGGCATCCTCTGAACAGTATTTAATGTGAGGGCACTGTTCCTTGTATCTATGGAAGTCTAGAAAGGAATGTGGAAAAAGAAATTATTGTTCTATAATAAGTCTTTCTTCAGGAAGAGCCAGCAATAGTGGCCTAAAGACCATTTGTTAATTCAGTTTTAGCTTCTTTTGAAACTTTTTAAGTATCAAGTTTCAGACCTGTTGGATATGGGGCTGGTGGGGTTGGTTTGTTTTTGGGTTTTTTTTATTTCCTTTGTTTTAAGAAAAGGAGAAGTGCACAAAAAAGCTTGGTTATTAGCTTTGCATTCATACAGGGCATCACTGCTGTTCCATTTTAAATACAATTTATATGGGATGGTGTACAACCTATTTTAAAAAGCCCTCCACATCACCAGAAAAAAAAAATATTATTCTTCTATTCTAATTATTAATATTTAGATTATTCTAATCTAAAAGATTATTCAAGAAAAACCCCAACTGGTTTAGTTAAACAACAGATCTACCAGTTTGGATTGAACTCAAACGTGTTCTGAAGAAAAATAATCACCTAATTATACAATGACCCAGAAGCTGCAAACTGTTGTGAAGACATTGTGATACCTATTGTCCCCACATCCCCACAGTTCTGCTCTCAATCACCTCATTGGAATTACTGTGGTGTAATTACACTGGGGAAGATGATATCAGGATCTGGCCACATTACTCAGCATTTAACACTTCAGTTACTCCAGGCACAGGCCGTGGCTGTCTCTACAGCAGATTTTATGAATAAAATAGAGAGTTTGGTCATTCAGGACATGAAAATTACTTCAGTCAGACCTGCTTCCCTGGGAAATGAGATTTGGAGCATTACAATTAATAGGGAGACAAGCCCAGCCCTCCATTAAGGAAAATAAAATAAAATAAAAAATTAAAGAAAAAAAAGGAGATTTTGCATTTAATAAGTTGGGAAATTGGTCCTGCCCATGGTGAGGCCACTTCTGCTGTTGGTTTAAGATCTCACCAGAAATGAATTCAGGTCAGCCTAGCAGCAAGAGCATCTTGCCTTACAGTAAACCTTGGTTTGAAATAGGTCCCATAAAGAAACCATAGATTTCAGTAGCATATATCCTTCATTTGGGGAAAAACAAATGGTGATGTCAGCACACAAATGACAAAGTCTCTTCCCCTTCAGCAGAAGTCTCTCTTACATAGTAATTAGCAAAAAGGCACACCAAAAATTGCACTTATCACGTGTGTGTATCACAAATAATGGTGTCCAGAGAGATTATTTGCCAGTGGGCACAAATAAAACATCTCAAAGGAGAACAGTGTGGGTTCAGATGAAGAGAGATGCAAACCTGGATGCTGCAAACTCTTAGGTTGTCTCTTGCAGTGCCTGGAAGAGGCAGTGTGAGGCTTGCTGCTCCTGTCCCTCCTCTGCCCTGGCCATCCCAACAGCCCTGGGGCAGAGCCAGCATCTTCCCTCCCTGCACATTCCCACTCTCCCACGCACACAGACCCCCCTCCAGGAGTTACCAAAAAACTCTGAAGAAGGGGACGTGGTCATTCTCTGTGGCTGAGCAGAGAAATAAAAGTATCAAGGGATAAGTGTCAGGAAGAAAAAAGACCTATTCAGGCTAAAGACAATGCTGGCAAGAATAAACATGGGTATAAACTGGCCAAGGAGCAATTCAGGCTAGATATTAGAATCAGGCTTAAAGAGAGCCATGACGATCTTTGACAGCTCTCCAGAAGGAGCTGTGAAGACAAGAAGATTAAATGAATTTTAAGGCAAGGCCTAAGATGGACCTGAAAAGACTCTATTCTGCCTCCTTTGTTAAGGTTTATGACTATGACTCATTACCATTCTGCATTTCATTCAAATTTCACATGCCCTCTCACACTGCTAAGGCAGAAATATGCATGTCAGAGAATTACATGTTGAAACACAAAGGTTTGTAACCTCTTTCCATAAAATTCCACATCTACAAAGCACAAGTTCCTGCAATTTCATTCTCTTCAAAGCTGGAGGGGACAAGAAACCAGACAGAGCTGGTGTGAGTCCCAGGGTCCAACAAGCACTTTGAAACATATTCACTAAATAAAGACTTTTAAATGTCTCCAAAAAACGCAGGTGTGCAAATTACTCCTGATTCAGACAGGAGTTATGTTCCCAGCATCCCCTCAACCACTGTTAAACAACACCCCCACAAGCATTTTTCAGCTCATAAAAGCTTTATGAGCTGAAAAGTTCCTTCAGATTAGTTATTTTTTTTTCTTTTTTTTTTTTTTCCCCCCAGCTGCTAATCCATGAGCTTCCAGTACCAGCAGCACCCCTCACCACTGTGAAACATCAGAGCTGTGAGGACACAACAGGGCACAAAGGTGGCAAACTCTGCATCCTGGGGCAGAAAAAGACAAAATCCTGTGTCCTATCTCATGCCATGGGAAGCTGTGATCATGGCAGCATCTCACACTGCAGGGGTATTTGGTTTCCTCACTCTCCTAATTCCAAGGGAAAAGCTCCTAATTCCACTCCAGTGAAGGTCCCAGGCCCCTTCCATTCTGAAACATGTGCATGGTCCTTCTTGTAGCATAAAGAAGGATGTTTCCTAATGTGCAAAGATATTTTCCTCATTAACTGAAATACCTGCCCTAGATCTGCCCATGGGCTGTCAGAAAAAACAAGTCTTCTTACTCAGATTAATTTGTGCACCTGCCTCATGTTTGCCCACATGGGAATGTGTGGATTGTTTGTACATTTTCTCAATGAAAACTGCCATATTCCTACACAAATAAACAGTTTTATCTGTTCAGCTCTGTGTTCTTCTTTATCAGCCCTAGAACATGTCTTCCAGAATTTAAACTGAGTTTGACCTTCCGACAGGCGCCCAAATTACTTCTGTTTCCATGCCTTGATTTGTTTTGGTTTTTTTTATCTAAAAGTAAACTTCCTTAATGAAAGTTTTCATTGACTGCAAGCATGCATTTTAAAATCTAGGAGTAAAACTATTTACCTCAAGGATAAGAAAAGAAGTCCTCCAGGACAACCTTTTTCTGGTCTAATAAATGTAAAGTCTTAGAAATTGTAATATTTTATAGCAAATTGCAGTTATATATATTGTACTACTTCATGTTAAGGGAGATGTGTCTATGAGACAGAATAAACTCCTTGCCACTTTATTTAATTGAATTTAACTCAACACCTTTCCTATGCAGCTTCAGCCTGCAAGAATAATGAAGAATAATATCTCCCCAAATTCCATACTTCCATAACACATTCCAGCCCAGAGACTTCAGAGCTCTTCAGAGAAGTTGATGCCAGTTTGGTGAGGGTTTGAGAAGGAGGAGGAAGGCACAAGGAATTCTTCCTGCCTCTCCTTCCACCTGTGCTTGGCCACAGGTGAGCTCACCTGAGCCAGGGCTGCTCCCACCACCACAGGCTCTCTGTCCTGCTTGATGGAAACTGCTAAAAAGATCCCAAAAATCTCAAGAATTCACACATCTAGCACAGTCTTTCTCTTCCACGTGGAATGTAAAACACTGCTCCTGCCCCACAAAGCCTAATGGCACCTCCATGGAGCACTTAAATATTATTGTGCCCACGCTGTGGATGGCAAATGGAGCTGCAGGGAGCAATATTCAGCTGTGTAATAGCAGGGGTTTTATTGTAATTGAGTGATGGGAAACAAAACATGGTGCTGAATTTCTGCTGAGCCCTGCCTCGCTGTTGAACTGTTGCTTCTGGCAAAAGCTGAATAACGAGGAGGTGAAGAATGAGGGGGAAAGAATAATCTCATAAATAGTTCCAGCACTTCTGCAAACACTAAAAGGAAAATATATCCGTTTATAGACAATGCCATCTATATATAGCCTCTCATTATTATTCCTATTTGAAACAGTTATTTCTTGAAGGGCTTTTGTAAGCAAGCTGTCCTCTCTTAGGGGGCACTCTTGGATTCTTGACTTGGAAATCAGTGAAGGCCATTGTTTATAACCCTCACAGACTATCTAAAAATGCTAAGCTGTATTACCTTGAAAATGTGCCAAAGGAGGAAAAACCTTTGTTTTATCGAGATGTAATATGTAAACTGTATTTATAGTTTCCCATCAGCTGAGAATAAAAAGCCAGAGGTACAATTTATGCAGTTCTTTATGATAGTGGATCAATTCTCAAATAAAGAGTGATAGAATAAGAAATTAAACTACATTCTAGTGAAAGGCATATGTTGGTAATATTTGCCAAATTCATTCCTCTTCATTACTCCCTATATGCATTTTCCTCAGCACAAAGAAAATTTATGGACTAAGGAACAATGAAGGGAAACTGGGCCTGGCAGGATTTTTCAGATGTTGTCTTTCATTTCTGTAGCAATAAAGGAAATCAATCCAAACCCTCAGAGAGAATAAATCTTTGGCAGTTCTAACTGAATTTGGGGTAAGTAGGTAGAGAGTGCCTTTAGTCTGTGGAAGCTAAGTGGAGGAATTCCCACTGCCAGGGTCTGAAAACAGAAAAAGGAAGAAATCTCCTTTTTAACCTTGCAGTAGACACATGATGAGGCTGTCTGTGTTTAAAGAGAACACAGATATTCTAGAATTTAAGAACATTTCAAGAAAATAAACTTTTTTCCTCTCCTCACAGACTAAATAATTCTTAAAGGCAGATTTTCATGGATTTATAACTAAGTCTGCTTATAAGCACCCTGACACGTATGCACATATATCCCTGGGAAATGCATGCACAGATTTGAAAGTCTGTGAAGATGAAGAAGACAAACCCTGAAGAAAGTTGAAAGTTTGTCCTAAAGACCTGATCACCCAAGGCAAAGTAAGAAGAGTAAGAGCAGCTATGAAGAGCATCTACACATTGATCCACTGTCCTTTAGGTAATCCATTTTGAACCAAATCCTAATTTAATGAATCACAGGACCCACAGTATTCTGACAAAAAACCCAAAAACAAACAAACAAGCAAAAAAAAAATCAAAAAACAAAGTGTAAAATAAGGCTCTTCTTGATGTATATGCAGAGAAATCCTGCATCCACATCATTCCAAACCATCCTACTTCTTTCCATCACCTGGAACACACAGCTGCCCAGCACAACCCACTCTCCTGCATGAAATAAACCGCAGCAAAACTCAAAAATCTAATAGGAAAAAAAAGGTCACTATCACCTAGTCCAGCTACTCATTTTTAAGTCAAAATAAGTGAATTTCCACAGGTACAAAAGGACTTAAAATGTGTGTTAAGCCTTGTCTTCAGAAATTACCCTTCTGCTCTGACTTACTGGACTTGTATCATTTAATGGAGACTCTCAAGGCACTGGTAACATATAAAGACAAAATAATGATAATATACCACAGAAAAAAAAGTTTCAGAACATTCATTTTCTGAAATAGAAGGCTAAGCTACTACTGATATAACTTGTGCAGGTTGGCATCCTGTAAATATAAAATAGAGTAATAAGCATAATGTGAAAAAAAGATACCAAGCCAAGGGATGAAATGTCCAACCAGGATATGGCACATCTCAGTGAAAAAACCACTACTGGTTTTTGATTTATGAATGGAACCCTACCAAGAACAAACCTGACAAAACCATCCAAAAGACTCCCATAAATTATGAATTCTGCTGGATGAGTTCTTCAGAGGCACGGAGGTTACGGCCAAGAACCAAAGAGAAAGCAGTTTCTGACACAACCATTCAAAAGGCATGCATGTAGTTAAGGTATATAAGACCAAAAAATATATATATCCATTTTTTTCTGTGTTCCTTCAAAAAAAATAAAATCATTATTATGCAACCATTAGATATTCAAATACAATAAAACATTGAACCTAACAGAAATTCTGTGCTTTGTACTGCTTGTCTGTTGCTTTACTTTGTGTTTTAAAATATAATGTTTTACCATGACATCCTAAATAATAGTCAGTTGACAGGCTTCTTTAATGCAAAACTGCACACCCTTCAACATTTGCATTATGGAGACATATTCATCATCAAGCCCAACAGTTTATTGTTGCTTTAGAAGTTTCTGTTCTGGATACCCATGGAATTGAAGCTACATACACATGTACAGAACCATCAGCTAAAAAATGTGACAGAATTAAACATTACATCAATTTGCACCACATACTCTCTAAGATGGGTTTAAAAAAATGCCATGATATGCTATTAAAAAAACATGAAAAAACTTCATTCCTCCAAATCACAGGAGGCAGTAGAGTGCTTTAAACATTTTTTAGCTGACTATACTGTACATGGCATTGTTAATTGCTACAGACCAATGGAATGTTAACATAATCTAGTGCTTTGTTTAGGACTAGTAATGCATGGAATGGAAGCTGTGAAATTAAAATGCTTGTTTCACAGACAGCTGGAGTTAAATTGGTGACTCGACAACATTAAAAAAGAAAACTGGACTGTAGCCATCATGACTTTTAAAAATAAATAAAACAGTTTCTTATTCATGCTTACACAGAAATAATTCTTACCACACAGCATGTGTAAAATACATTTCTGAGGGGCTTTTAACGGACAGAAAAATAGACCTACCAATATTCAGTAAGTTGCTGTCTAGACAAAAGTGGCACTTTGCCTCCTTCAGCGATCCAAGGAACATCTCCAGCATATTCTAAAGCACACCTGTTTGTCATGACAAACTGTCCACTCTGATGGACTGTGGGTCTAAAAGGCAAAATCTTACCTGTGTCATTGCCTGTGATTTGAATAACATACAATCTTATGTCGTTATCGGGGTGTGAAGTAGAAGGAGACACCTCCTGAGGCTGCAAGGCCTCTGTGGCCTCCTTCACTTGGGGTGGAGCAGTAGGTCGTGCCACTGCTGTGGCAGTTGATGCTGTGAAATATTCCTTATCGATTTCTGGCTCCAGCATCTTCCCTGGCAGATCATCCTCAGCAGTGGCTTTGCTGGGAGAAACAGATTCATCAATTATGATGATGTCCGGGCTCGTTACCTCCTCTTCTTCCTCAGGAATGATGCGTGGAGACTTTTGAGTGGCAAAAGGCTTGGTTGCAGGCGTAGGTGGAGTTTTGTCTACAGCACCAGTGGAAGGTGTTGTCATGCTGCTGAGAATCGTTGCCTTATCTGTTGCAGTAGCTGCAAACACAGCTGGCCTGGTTTCCTCAGGTTCTGTAGTCATTCCTGAGCCTTCTGTAGCCTGGCTTGGAGAAGCTCCCAGAGTCCAGGCAGTAATGCTTTCCACAGTGGAATGTCCTGCTGGCATCCTATGGGAGGGTGGCACAGAATCCCAGCTCACTGCCTCATCTTCCTCCCTGGTGGGGGCTCCTGGGCTGTGCTGTGTCTTTGCTTCAGTTCCAGCAGTTATGGGCACCACCTCAGTGACCTCCTCATCCTGCTCAGGAGCAGTTTCAGCTGTTGGAGTCACTGTCAGGTGCAACCAGGTGCTGGTTTGCTCAGGTCCCAGAACTCCTCTGTGGTCTGTGAAGGTCTCTGCAGGCACAGGTACCTCTGTGGCTGGGTATATCTCACCAAAAGCAGAGCCTGTCTCATCCTGCGTCTCCTGAACCGCTGTCCGAGGCCATTCAGGTCCTGCTGACATCTCTGGTTCATGTGTGTGGGCAGATGTCACAGAAAGCGTGGCAGTTCTTGGTTCCAAGCCTTGGTCCAGTGTGGAGAGTTCTGGGAACACCTTGCTGTGTTTTTCAGTTGTTTCTGTTGCTTCTGTATGAAAGATATCATCAAAAGGAGTCTGATCAGTAATTGGCATATCTCTAGTGACCTCACTCTCTACAGTAACTGGAACTAGGGAAGCATCATACTCCTTCTGTGGAACTGCAGTATCTACCTTTGTTACATCTGTAAATTTATTAGTTCCCTTTGTCCCTGATGTCTCATCTCCTTCATGCTCAGTTACCCCCACAGCTGTGGGCACAGCACTTGGCAATACAGTTACACTTGAGGAGCTAAAAGACCCTATGGTTGCACTACTTTCTTCCACTGGTATTTTGGATGCTGTGGTCATTTCCAAATCCAAGGAGCTGCTCGTGTGGGACACACTCGTAGCATCTCTACTCTGACCAAAATCAGCTGATGCCATTTCTTCATCCCTTGTGGTCTCTGCTGGCTCCCTGCTCATCTCAGTTGCATCAGTAGCTGCTGAAATTGGAGCTCCTGGATGCACTGTGGATTCTACAACGAGCCCTGGAGATGATGTAGGCTCCATCCCAGAGAAGCCATCCTCTGTACCAAACTCAAAGACTCTTCCAGTGTGAGATGACTCTTCTGTGATATACCCCTCCTCTTTATCTGTTGGTAGCCATGTGCCAAAACCTGGAGGGGCCAGTGTGATCTTCTCCCTTGCAGAACATCCCTCAGATTCTGCTGTAGCACAAGGAGGGATGGAGGCTGTGGAATGAGGGACCTTCACATCTGTTGTCTTAATTTCTGGCTGTTTTGTTTTCTCCTGCTCCTCTATAACAGCTGATGCTTCTGTCTGCTGAGATGAGGGGATAACAGACATGGTGCCTTCTCCAAAGCTTGGCAGGGAATTGGTGCTTCCTGAGATGGCCTTAAATTCTGTTTGATCAGAAGCTGACACAGAAAAGGATACAGGTGTTCCAGATGCCAGGGTGGGCTGCACATCCCCCAGGTCCTCTCTGCTCCCTTGAGCTGAGGCCTCGCTGTCAAACACTGTCGCAGAGCTAAATTTAACCCACGGCGTTGACTCTTCCACTGCAGAAACCTGCCCAGTGGTTACTGCATGCTCACCTAGGAGTGTCTCTGATGCAGCTGGCACTTCTGATCCTGGGGCATGACCAGCAGCCACCCCAGAACCTGTGCCAGGCATGGCAGCGTGCATGCTCTCACTGCCCTCCCTCTCTGCAGACTCATCGGTGAGCAAAGCTTTAGGGATTACAACAGTTGTCAGTTTCTCATCAGATTTTGCCTCCATTGATTTTTCTGTGGGTGCATTTGTGAGGTGGGCACTGTGAGACACATTCTTTTTTATTAATGAATCTGAAGTCCCTGTTCTGGCAGCCTCTCTCCGAGAAGTCTGTAAGAAGCTATCTGTGGCTGTCATCAGAGGACCCACTTCTATTTGTTCAGTCTGATTATCAGCATCATGCCTCTGTGCATCTCCCGTTTCAGCATCTTCCCAAAAACCAGTGGAACTCTTAGCTACAGCTGTGCTATCCTGAAAAATTACAGAGGTCAAGAAAGCGTCCTCAATGCTTTCAGACCTACCTTGTTCCTCGGGCAACTCTGCTTCAGAGTAAGTGTGATCCAGTTCCAAGTCTGGGGACGTGGTGTCTGTTAGCCTGGGTGAGACATCGTACTCAGTCCTTCCCAGGGTGTCATAAGTGAATATTTCGCCATCAGTGACAGTCTGAGGTAGAAGGGTGGTTAAGGGAATGTTCTCCATGAGCACCTCCATCTCCCTTTTCTCCTCAGCCACATCAGTAGTCGTTTCTGTGTCTTCTTCAGACTCTGGGGTTGTTTCCTCCAAAGAGACTGTTTGGGTGACAGGCACTTCAATAAGTGGAGTCTCAGAGATGGGAGGTTCAAGAGGAGCTCCAGCAGGTGATGATTTCACGCTGTCAGCTCTCAGGGATGTCACAGGTTCGACAGTCGTAGGCTCTGTTGTGACTTTTTTAGCTTAAAAAAAACAAAACAAAACAAAACAAAAAGGTACAGTCAGTACACAAGTTACTTTAATTCATTAGTGTGAATGTTCCCAGCAAAAACTAAACGCCACGCTGAAAAATAAGTGCAAAGTTGAAAGGCTTTAGGTAGTTCTTTAGAGCATTGAATGACATGCAGCAACACACTGTAAAGCTTCAGAATGCCTACCCTAAAGTCAGATGAAGTGAAAAAAGTAGCAATATTCTTCATATTTGTGGTTTATATAATTACCCCTGGAAGTCCTTGTGTTACATGAGTGACCGTCAACCAGCCAGGTACTGATCTGGGGACATAAAAGTTTATTTCAAGATGTCACAAATGAGTACAGCTGTGGGTTTTCTTCAAAGCTTGATGCAGCATCCAACTCAGATGTAAAAAGGGAGTGAAAAAATGCTTTAGTTTATTTTCAGCACATAATTACAAACTGCAAAAAGGAATCCTTACTACAGAGAGAGCGTGCTCAAGCAGCAGGATCAAGCATGCCACCAGAAAATACTGCTGCTGCCCTGCCTTTAAATTATGCTGGGAGAAATTTACTGTGGGGAAAGGTGAGAATGTTGAAACACAAGATCATAAACTTAATACTACTAAAATGATGTTGATCTTTGGAAAACACTTCAAAGATGCACGTCTGAAACTCCTCCACACAGAGAAATGCTTCCATGGGAGTGCTGAGCTTGCAAAGGCAAAGTGCTGAACCCTCTGGATGATGGGAAAAGTAAGGGAGTTGCTATCCTAGATGAAAAGGAGGCACAAAGAAAGGTTCTTCCAGTGAACCAAATTGTGATGTTTTAAACAGCCTGGTGCCCTTGCTGCATGTCTACTCCTTTAGCCCACACTTCCATGCCATCTGAGGAGGAAATGTGTGCCAACAGTGCAAGGTGTGTCAGCAGATTTTAAAATCCTGGAAAAAGTGAGTGCTCAGAAAAGAGGTTTTCCTCAGGAAAAGCCCGGGTTGGAATCATCTTCCCTTCTGCCAGTTTTTCCAGGTCAGCAATCTTCAGAAGGGCAATGGGAGCAGATGGGTGGAAGATGTGAATGTCTTAAACCAATGCTGTTAACTGCTATGTGACTGAGAGTCAAAAGCCTTATAAGGATGCAAATAAAGAGCAAAATATAGCTTTTAAATCACACTAAGTATATAAAGAATGCACTAAACAATCTGTGCTTATGAGGACTCACTGTTTACCACACGACTACATCTAGAACTCCTTGCAAAATAAAATCTTGCTTCGCTTGTAATAGATCAAATAAGCCTCTTCCCCTTGCACACAGAAATCAAGACAGTTACATTATTTTACAGTTTGTACTGAAGCACAAGCAGCATGCATGCACAAATCAGGTTTTTTCACACACCTATGGCTAATTGGGTGCCCCTTTGATAGCTGCAGGTATAAGTCAGGGTCACACAAATATTTGTTCCGTTTCACACACTCAGCTTTGAAAATGCCACCTTTGCAAGAGCCCTGTTTGATTCACCCTGAAGCAGGAGGGGCTGGTCAGAGGATGGCTGCTCAAGAGCTCCTGACCAACGTGTAGAATTACAGAGTTAGGAAAATGAGGTGAAAGGGTTGATATTTCAGCTTTCCTGAATGAGAAGTGAAAGCGAAAAGGAAATTGTGAGGGCAAGAAAATATGACGTCGCTGTGCTTAGAAGTGGTGGTGCTCCTTGCCAGCAGAAAAAAAAAAAGGAGCAGATTCTTCTCCCTACCACACGTTAAAATTTCTTGTGGTTTTACAAAGAAGATTTAGCTATGTATATATATATTTGTTTGTTGGTTTATTTATTTAATTATTTTAAGTTGAAACATTCATTTGAGCAAGAAGGAGTAAAGTTCTTGAAAGCCCACTAAGCAAAGCATAGCCTGAACACAAGAGATTTTTGTGTTTGGCCTAGAGTGGATGTTTGTTGCTTTTTTCAATCTTTGACACAGTGATCACACAATCAAGAATCAATGAATTCCTGCCATTTTTCCCTCCCCTCTCTGCTTGCATGGGGCTGGTTTAAACCACACAAGTTTTGCTTTACAGCATGGGAAGTGAGGGATGCACACGAGTGGTGTGTGCTGCTGAGTGGCAGCCGTTAAATCTCTACCAAAGAACCCACCAATTTTCCTCAACAGCTGGGGTTTTTTTAATGGCAAAATGGAAAGGAGGCAGCAAAGTCTCAATCTCTCCCTTCCAATCACAAGATCAGTTTCCTTATTGTGGATGGAATTGGCTTTGCAGCCAACACAAACACTCACTCAGGTCCCAGCTGCCATACTTTGAGTGACCATCAGGATCACCCTCTGAACGAAAATGAAAACTTTAATTCCCTCTAACAGAGCTAGACAAAAACGAGGGCAATGTGGATAAATTTTTTAAATCTGTTGGGAAAAAAAAAAGGTAACTTTATTTCATCGCTGCTGGGAAATTGTGTACGCTTACTCACAACCACTTAAACAGCTTCCAAATTTCCAAGAAATGCTTGGAAGTCCCAAGAGTTCACATATTTATGCCTGGGATGCAGTTATTTATTATTCATGACTTATTATCTGCTAATGACTTGACAGAATAGGTACACATTTATTATGCCAACCTGAAAAAACACCAAACATATTTGGTTTGCTTATATTAGTGACTGAATCAATAAATATTACCTTTTTAGAGTGTTATAAGTAGAGCCCATACTTTTAAAGAGTTTATCAATAAACAGCCAGATTTTCTCCCATGGAAAGTGTGTGCAGTTCAGCTCTGGTTAAAATCAACTAGAGGGCCTCTAAAGCCACTTTGTAAAAACAATTATATGTAAGTTTTTTCACTCACTCAATTCAGGATTGCAAACTTATTTGGGTGGATAAAAAAAAAAGAAAACTGACAGCACTTCTTCAATGAAAAATCTATCCATGTCATAATTTTTTCTTTTTCTGTGTGAAAAGAAAAATAAAACAAACAAAGGGAAGGTTACTTTTTTAATAGACAACACCAGTCTGAGCTGTCCTCCACTCCACCCAGATGTTTTGCATTACTGTACTCCTTGCATCATGCATGCAATATGCTATCTCCTTTGTCCTCCTTCTGGTTCAAGACATGAGGCAGATTTTCCTAATAAAATTCATGAACATATTAGCAGGAAGAAAGCAAATTATCTCACCAACAGCTGCTCATATCAAAGACTATTTTTTTTTTTAATTGATTCCTTCTACATTGAACAACATGCATGAAGTTGATTTTGGAAGGGCTGTATGACTTTGCAGAGATGATGCTACACCTTTGCACTCTCTATTTATTTATTTTGTGCCTTTACTGTAAAGCATTTTCTCCCTCTTCTTTTCCACCATGATTTAAACAAGGATTCAAAATTATGGAGCAATATTGAAACTTACTATTTTTTCAAGGAAATCAAACTGCACAACTTCAGACATGGTTTAACTTTGCAATTACCAGATAAGGATTTTTTAGTATGTTCTGTGCTGTTTAATTTGGGATTGGTTTTCATGTACTTTATGGAGAAGAAATGCTTATATTAAAAATTATATATGTTATAATTTATATATATGGTTTTTCAACATTACCAGATCTACCCATGTACCTAACTTGAACTCCTTGAGCAATTTTTCTGCCCTCAGAAACACTGTTTATCTGTTTACATTTAGGTATGTAC
>VZTT01024550.1:40966-60114 GCA_013400855.1 Buphagus erythrorhynchus
GTTTTAGAAGAAGTCCTGAAGAAAAAAAAAACGAAGAGTTTTTAAAAAAAAAAAAAAAAAAAAAGGGAAAAATAAAATGGGTGCTCTGAGTTACAGACTGAGCAAGAAACCTCTGATCATGGCACTGATCCAGCACCTGCTCATTCATGCCTTTCCAGAAGCAGTGGTGCACAGGGGATGTGGGATTTTGTTCATAAATAATGAGAGTTTTGATAGCAGAATTCAAAACCTGACAGTGCAGCTGTAAGAATTTCTCTGCAATTCCAGGTGTATACTGCCACTCACACTCTGTTTCGAGTGGAAATCAAAAGCCAAATGTAATGAGAAAAATATGAAAATCTATATGCAGGATCCATTGCTGCTTAGAAAGCATGTGCCATATCAGAGAAAACCAACAGGATTCTTAAAACAAACAAACAAAAAAAAACAAAGACAACAAATCCAAAAAAAAAAGAAACAAAAAAAACCCAAAAACAAACAAACAAACAAACAAACAAAAAACCGAAACAAACAAACCAAAAAAAAACCACACACACAAAAAAATAATAAACCCCCAGAAATTTGAAAGCTATCAGTCTGTCTTATTTACAAGAAAAACTTAAAATGAAAATGAAAAGTTTTGCATCCTCTTCACACCACTGCCCAAAGTCTTTTTTTCCAGCTAACAAAACAGCAGAGGCAGCAGCTCTTTTAGCTCTGTGAACACAAACATTCTTAAGTAAAACCACTTGCTATTTCATAACTTCTGAAGTCAGATGGTTGAAGGGGGAAAGATATGTTATGTTATCTCCTGGTTTCCCCACATGTAAGTGTAGTTCTGCGAATGAATTATTACCTGCCAATCTATCCACAAAAAGAACAATAGCATTTCTCTTTCCACATTATTTCTTATGAAACTGCCAAAGAGGACAATTAAAAAAAAAAAATCAGCAAGCCTCTTTAGTCAGCTCTTCCTAATTAAATCTGTAACCCAGCACCAAATAAAAGCAATAATCTTTGCTTTGTGACCGCGAAAAACAACTGAAGTACAAAAAAGGCCAAGATTGTCACTTGGGTAAGAACTGGCAGCAGAATTCTTGGTGCTCTGCTCCCCCCACCTGGTGTGAAAGGAGGGAAATCACCCCTGTGTGCCATGGGTGATGCCCAGACCCCACAAGAGTAATAAAGCAAAGGAGACAAAGAGCAAAATCAATTAATGTTTTCTGCACTCGAACACTTAAAGGGGTGGACCTCGCATTTCTTCACACTGTTGCTCCTGATCCTATCCTTGTTACCTGACCCATCCAGTGACCTGAGGCAATGAAAGGAAAATGCCTCCAGCTGTGTCTTGCTCTCTTTCCTCTCTCCCTCTGGCCACAATGTTTGCACTTTGAGGTTGTTATTAAAGCACCCAGCTTTCAATCACTCAGGTAAATGCAAGTTCCCTTTCTCAGGCAAAAGAAGCATCTCCTCCCCAGCACTCCATGGTGCTCCAAACAGCTGCTCCTCGGACATCAGTCAGGTTGATAAATCTCTGTTCCTACTTTACGCAGCATTTAAAAGGTTGAGCTGCACCCAGCCTCCACATCCTTCCCCTCCTTCTGAGGGTGAGACACTGCTGAGATGTACAGCACGGGCTGGTTTGGAGTGGATTGAGATCTTTCTTGTAGATTTCAGCCTGGTTTGACTGAGCTCTCAGATCCCTGAGACAGAGTGAGCTGTTGGTGTGCTGGTCACCATGAGCCCAGCAGAGAGAGGCAGGGATTTACCACAGCCACAGCTGGGCCAAGACATCACTGGGGATCTCTGCAGCTGTGCAGGTCTTGATAAATGACATATCTGAGAGAAGAACAGAAATCTACTTTCCTAGGAGAATAATAAAAGGCTGGGAAACGGTTGTCTGGGGGTAGTCTCTTAGTACAGCTTCACCTTCACAGAGCCTCAGCAGAGGCAGCAGCCCTGCACACCCTGTGGTTAGTGCTCTGACCTTGAGATCCTCATCTGCCCAAAGACGTTTGCTCATTCTGATACTGGACTCTGAAATGTGGGAGCACACTGTGTTTATTATGCCCAGCACTGTACTGTGCTGCTTCTGAGATAAATTTCTCTTTGGGTTTTGTTTTTTCCCTTCAGATTGGCAATTCTGCTCCTCGTGTGTTGCCACGCCCTATGTCCTCATTATTCTGCGTCCGTTCCCAAACTGACCAGAAATCCACAGATCTCCCGTGACACAGCCCCTGACATCAGGCTGGAAATAATTCCCTCATCCAGGAAATAGCTGGGACACGCAGCTACCAACGGTTGCTGTGGAGAAGGACAGAGCTGCCCAGCTATTCAAGGTTTTCCAAGCTAAGTCACATGCAGCACAAGGGGAAGACAACGTTTCTCCTGCCAGCTTTTGAGCTGTGCCTAAGAGTCTTCATCCTTCCTGCTGCTGGACAAGAGGAGCACTGTGGATGTTTCCTGAGGCTGAGCCTGCCCTCGTGGTGGCTCGTGCTGTAGGACTCCTCAAAACTCTGCGAAGTTCATAATTTCCTACGTTTCTTCTGCAAAACCGTGCTCTGATTTTCAGCTTCAGGCGGACGAAGCATCAAAGCAAGAGGCCCTGAGCCCCAGGCAGTGGCAGACTTGGATCCTCTCTCGATGGGGCTGTATTGAAACAATCAAAGCACTCCATTGCTGAAGAACACACGTGGCAGCACCATCCCAGAACTGGGATGTTCCAATCTCCAGCCAAAATTAAATCGCGACGCCAAACCAAAGCGGTGCAATGGAAGAGAAGCAATAAAGGTGCATGAAACAAAGTCAAAATGAGAGGGGAAAATGGGAAAGGGAATGGACAAATCCAGAGAGAAACGGTCAACACGTGTTTTGAGTCAAGTAAAAAATGTTTTGCTGAAAGATTCGCCAAAACCAATACAGGTCTATGAAAGAATTCAGCTTTAATAAATCAATGTTCCTCAGCAAAAAAAAAGTGGATTTATGTTTCAAAAAATTCAACCACCTCTGTATATGAAGCTCATCAAGTTCAGCTTTGTTGCAGGTACATAAGTTAAAAACCTGAATGCATCTTGATGAGTGCATTTCTGAAGTGCAACTTGTTCTACAGGTGCTATGGGATAAAAAGGCCCATCCACAGTCAGCTGAAGTCTGTGACAAGATTTCTACAAAGTCCAGTGAACTAGGCCTGGAGAGACCAGGAGGCTGAAGTACAGGATTAAATAAATCCCTATAGCTCCCTGAAAGAACTAATTACTAAACATGTATCTATTGAAAAGGATTTTCTTAATGATAAAATGTTTTTATCTCTTACAAATTAGCATAAGTGCTCAGCAACAGCTGTTCTGTTGTTTTGTTTTGTTTTGTTTTTAATTTAAACATGTTAATATAAGTGCTATATGTTAACACTTGAAAAACTTTCTCTCTGATGATGGTCTCCAAGGAGCTGCAAGTACTTAATCATGTGTCTAACCTGAGACCTTTTCAGGCCCCATCAGATACATGATTAGGTATCTCTCAGAGAAAAACAAAAAAAAAAAAAGAAAAGAAGAAAGAAAAGGTCTGGCAAAAGCCTTGGAGGCATGAAACGAAGCACACAGATAATGTTTCAGAAACTTAGACCCATGTGGTTTTTGAACAGTGAAAAGCACTTGTGATCAAAGGGGAGAAAGTTTCAGGGGTTTTTAACAAGGCTTTTTGATTTTAAATCATGTATTATTAGTCTGGGCCACTCTTATTTTCATAAAGTCAAGACACTTCATACAATATAATTTTGTACCCATAACACTGCTGAAGTTAAAATCCTGAACTTAACTGTACTTTAAAAGTTGTCCAGGTTGGCTGCTCTACTGAAACTAGTGAATATCATTTTTAAATTGAATTTTCTCCCTGTGTTTTATATGTATTTCAATAAATATGATTCTTCTTTAAAAGCAAGCAAAATGCTCAAAATACGGATTGAGATTTCTTAAAACCACAAATTAAAATTAATATTTTGAGATTTTCCACCAGCGAGACTCATAATCACGAAACAGGAGTGAGGGAGCCTGAGCAGGGATGAAGAAGGAGATGTCCCTGTTCTCAATTGCCCAATTTGTCTTTGAGGACTGGAACAGCTGCCTGTTTTGGCACAGATGTGCTGTGGTGTGACTGTGTGTCCAGGTGAGGAGGGAGGCACACCCAAGGGGTATGAGAGACACAGTGACACTGTGAGCAAGGGCTGGGGGTTACACGGAGAGCCCAGGTCCTGGGCAGGACAGTTTTGTAGTCAGGCACTGTGGGAATCACTGTGTGAAAGCTTTGATGCCAACCCCAAAGCAGGCAGAGCTGGGGGGCAGCAGATTTTGTGATGGACTGTAACTTTGAAACTGAGATAATGGGAAATTTCGGAAGAAACTACCAGACAAAAGATGATTTGAAACAAAGGGCTTAAATTCAAGCCTTCTGCTCTCATGCAGAGTTATTTTTTTTTACATCCTCTCCCTTTTTCTGCCCCAAAGAAGGGACTGGCTCCAAGGCCCCAGTGGGAGAGAGTGACTCACTATAAAGCCACTGCACCCGGCAGCTGCTTGAGATGTGGAGGACCAAGATGCTGGGCAGGGAGTCTCATTACTCACCACTTGCATAAATCTTTTAGCCAAAGCAGTGAGGAGTCACAGCTGGTTCCTGTGAGATCCCAAGCACCTTCTGAGAGGGAGAGAGAGCTTTCAGTAACTTCTGAAATTTGTGGCACCCTGAAGGAGGGTACAGCATGACACCCCTGCATTTCCATACACAGAGACAGATGTATCTGACAAAACCTGAGTCCTCTGGCCAGCAGGGTTTAATTAATTCTGATATTCTGTTGTTTGCAATTAAAAGTGCTAGAGAGCTGCTCAGCCTCTACCAAATTATTTTGGTTCTTTTTAGTCTTATTTTCTCTTGTAAAAAGTTTGATAGTCCTGAGCTGTCTATTCCTGGGCTGCAAAGTGATGAAATATTTATTCTTTATATACCAAGGACAAGACTTTGCAGGAAAAGCCTTTATATAAAAGGCAACAACCCAATACCTAGCAAGGTCAGTTTTGGAACAAATGGTATGTTACCACAAACTGTGTTAACTAAAACTTCTGGAAAGAACATTTTAAGGCACATCTTGCTTGAAAGCGGTGAAATTCACAAAAACAAACAGCAGGTTGGAATTTGTCCTAACTAAAGACTAGATTACAGGCAAAATGTTCAGTTCTTACCCCAGTGTTTTAGAGGGACTTATGAAATACACCCTCATTAAAGTCTTTTTTATCCACAACACTTTAAACAGGTCATAAACAATTTGGAGTAGGAACAGAAGGAGTGATATGACAAAATGCTGTGCTGCAGATTAGAGCACAGACTCCTGAACTTAAGTCCTTTTTCCTGTAAGCAGTTCCATTAGGACTATTTCCACATGCAAAGTTTTGGAACATCATACCCACAAACTATAAAGGAAAATTAAAACAACAAACCAACACTGTCTGAGAACAGCCAGACCATAATGTTGCAGCAGATGTCGGGATTTGTTCTCAAAGAGTAAGATTTGCTCCTAAATGGATCTTCAGTGCCTGAGCAGGAAAGATCTGCAGCTGCAGTAAGTTCATCATCCACAAAAATGGGGACAGTACAAACTGCACATTTCAAGTAGTTCTGAGTTGCAGTCACTGGACCGAGTCCAAACAACCTAAATATTCATAGTTAATGACCAAGTTCTGAACTTTTAACTCAATCTTAATGTCAGTCGTGCTATTTGCAACAAGGAACTTTCTTGGACAGAGAGGCCTGCAGGGAAATAGCTGAGCTGTCCAACCCCACCTGTGCTGAGGCTGTAAGTCTCAGGGAAGCAGGATATTCAGCTGGGAAGCTGGTGAACCTTTAGGGACTACAGGAACCTATTCAAGGAGAGGCTGCACCATAATGGCAGAGCCAGGCAGCTGGCAGTGAAGATAGATGAGGTTATAGGGCAACATTTGACCCCAAAATAAAGCTGACAAGTGTGGAGGACATCTTGTTTAGATTGGTGAAGTCTACCATGAGAATGTGGCAAGCCCTTGAAGTGTCTGTGAAAATACCAGGAGGGAAACAAGCAGCAGTAAGAAAGGCAATTAGAGCACCCACTGGCCCATGAAACACTGAGTAAGGAAGAGAAAAAATGTGATGGGACACACGCCTGGGATCCAGAGATAGCCCCCAAATTACAGGCATCTGAGAAACCCGAAAGTGGCCAGCCTTGTACACGGCCCATGAGCAGCTTCTCTTGCTGCCATCACTGGAGACAGAATATCCATTGTTCACCTTTAGGATATTTATCACAGAACCACAGAATAGATGTGGCTGGAAAGGACCTCCAGAGATCATCTCTGCCAAGGCAGAGTCACCTGGAGAAGGTGACATGCCCAGGCGGGCTTTGAATGTCTGTCTTGTGTCCATTGACAAGACGCAAAAATACCAAGGTGTGCTCAGGCACCAAAATACGGAGCACCCACAGGTTCACGGTCAAAACACTGCTCAGGGTGAAATCTTACCTTCAAACTCTGCCTGTCTTCACCTGCCAATGTTACTTAAAGACATTCCTTTTAGTCCCTAAAAACCCGCACGCGCCGCAAGAACCGAAACACGCGACGGAAGAAACCGCCACTCGCGGCAAGCACGCTGGAAACCGGGGAGGGGGGGAGAAATAAAACAACAATAAATGCTTACGTTCATAGCAGTAGGCATCAAACTTGCTATCGGGGTAAGGGAAGCCTGTTTGGTTCTCATAGCGATACAGGGTTCTCACCCCAAGCAAACCCCCGCCGCACTGGGGCCGCGCCACGGAGGCCGGGTAGCGGACGCTGCCGTCCGCCAGCCACCCGTAGTCACACTGGTCAAAGCCGTTCCTCCAGGCCACGTAGAGGTTCCCCACGGAAGCCAGGACACCTCCTCGCTCCTCGCACAGCTCCCTAGCTTCCTGGAAGGTGAACTTCTGGGGGGCTGAGACGTGGACCACTTCGTCTGGAGGAGGAAACAAAACAACAACAACAAAAAAGATTGGGAAGGCTGAGTAGCACGTTCTGCCATCAATCAATTCCTGCCCACCTACCCCCTCCCAGAGTCCTGAAAGGTTGGGGCTTTTTCCCAAAACACGAGTATTTTTGTCCTTAAAAAGAAAAATAATCGGATAGCTGTAAACCAAATGTTCCAGGCTTGAATTTGAAAGTTAAACTGCCACAAAGCATGAGCATTTATAAGCAAACTTTATGCCATGAAGTACACTGTGGCTGGACACTAAGTCCTTCCCTTGGTCTCTAGCAGAGGCAACAGCAGCCCTGAGGCTCCACTGTGACCCCTGTTAGAGTAGATTTCGCAGCTCAACTGAGTTACTTAAATCCAGTCCATCAGAATTTACTTTTTTCCATAAAGCAAATCTAATCCTGCAAGCCTCCTACCTGGCCCTTTTAGGCATTGCTAGAATCTCACTTCAAACACTCAAAAAAATAGGAAATATTCTTCACTGGCTGCTCTAGAGCAGCTTCTGTTGTCGGATTTCCATCAGTCTTCATCTTACCCCATGTGGAAACAAAGGTGAGGAAATGCACAAGACAGGTTGCATGCACAAAACCCTCTTTGTGTGGGGAAGCTGAATTAGTCTAGAAGGTTGATAGTATAGTTCAGCTTCCAAGGAGTAACAGTTTGTAAGTAATAGCCATCCAGCTGGAAACTAAAACAAAGCAAATAGCACGTCTAATGTTTTGCTTCCAAGGTAAATCACCATTGTGCAGTTGTCTTGGTTTGCCTCCTTCACCCAAACACTCTAAAGAAAAGTCAAGCCTCTCATGTTCATGTCCTGGGAATGAAGCAGTAAAATGACTCTTTTCCAGTTTTTGCCTCGACTTCAGATGAAACCAACCAGACCTAAAATGAGCGTGTTCAAACCAGCAGGACAAATTCAAAATATTTGTCGCAAGACAGCGATGCCCTCGCTCAGCCACAGCAGGTCAGGATACAGCAGCCACTGTTGCAGGGAAACACTGCTTTTCCACACCAGCCATGCAATCTGTCTTACCCCTGCACAAGTCTGAAGGGAACACAGAAAAATGCAGACAGAAACTACATCACCCCGAGCAGTTTCATTCACATCAATATTACGCTTGTTTGGGGACTGAAAGGAATGCAAGTGTGAAAGGAGGCAAGGTGCCAGCTTTCTTTTTCCTGCTAGGTAGAGGCTCTGGTTTGTTATTACAGCTGTAGCACCAATCCCATAGTGTAACTTGCTTTGCACACATTGTGTGCAGCTTCCAGCTTGGAGGCAGAGGGACAAAGTGTGGAGAGGGACAGATAAGGGAAGCAAAGAGCCATTCGTCCTCAGAATGGCTCGTTCAGCTCTTCAGACCACACAGATATTGAGCATTTTTTGTTACATCCTTCTGCATCTGCCTGCCAGCTCTGGTGGCATGTCCAGCACAGAGTGATGGATGCAGTTATCCCACAATCCTGTCCCAAAAGCAGCACCATGAAACAGGGGAGCAGCCCTCTCTGAGGACTGTCCACTGATCCTCTCACAGCAGCCATGATGTATACGAAAATTAGCAGTTAAAATACAATTTAATTGCAATTATGTAGCAGATTTCAGTCCAGTTAGATGAGGAAGTGAGAAAAGTGAAGAAGAGAAATGGATTGTCACGATATCTGCAAACAAAAAACTAATTGCAGA
The DNA here is from genome assembly GCA_013400855.1 of Buphagus erythrorhynchus. NCBI lineage: Eukaryota > Metazoa > Chordata > Aves > Passeriformes > Sturnidae > Buphagus > Buphagus erythrorhynchus. The sequence goes on from VZTT01024550.1 coordinate 49,650, forward strand.
CAATCTCACAACATTCCTTCTGAGAGAAGTTTATAGAATACGCAGGAAAATGGGTAAACTGCAAAATTACTAGAAAAGCAATTTTTCCATCAAGTTATTTGGATCACTGGCTCCAAATGGAGCTTGTACACAACATCATTAAAGTTAGTGCTACTTATTCCTCTGAGCTGTCATCTGCACTCAGTTAAGACAGAGAAACTTAGTGAGATGTTATGTCTTGGCGTAAGATTCCAAAATGCAGGGATCTTCTTTAAGAGATGTCACTTTGCAGAGAACTGACTTACCCAAGCTGCATTTTCTAGGCAGAAGTCTGCCTCAAATTTGCCTTGGAGTATGCCTGTATCTGCAAAAGTGATAATCCTGCACACCTAAAAGATGGGTGTCCTACCTTTCTCTGCATTGAATACATTCTACTGACCCCACATGGGCTTATTTTGTTCAACTCTTAAAATCAGCTGCTGTCAAACAGATACCATCTTTGTCAAGGACTGTTTAACAACAAAACAAAACAAACCAATACAATTTAAAAAAATTAAAAAATAAACCCCCCATATACTTAATAAAAAACGTCTTAACCAAAACAACCCAATAAGTGAAATCCAAAGTATTTGACATCTAATTGGTATATTCAAGAATTTGTGACAATAAACTCACAAAGGAGGCAAAAAGCAGTGCAATCAGCAAAATTCCAACATATACCAAGTAAATGTGCATTTATTTCAGGAATGCTAGTGATAAGATAAAGGGCAAAGATGTTAAAACATGTCATCTTGTAATTGCTCTAGTTAGAGAGCATTTTTCTATGATTCCACAATTCTTATTTTTAAAAAAATTGAGTAATGGGCAAAAGTCATATTGCAAATAGCAGTAATTTACTCTAGGAGCTTTGACTCCTCAATTTTCTCTCCAGTTTTAAAACAGATTAAAATTCTCTATGATTTTAAATGCACACTTAATGTCCTTAATAATTGTTGGGATGAAATGTGAAAAACAAAGAAAGAGTTTAATAAAGGCCTTGCTTGACACACGAATCCAGAAACTCTGGAAAGTTTGTTCTGCGTCTGCAAGTTTCTCAAATCACCTTACCAAAAAACAAAAAAAATTAAATATGGGAGTTTTCCTGGGGTTTCTTGATGTCATTCACTTCTAGCATATGGCTGAAACATCCTGACTCCTTCAAAGTATCAAAAAGACTCAAGCCTTCCAAAGGAACTTCTAAAAAGCAAGAAAAGTAATTCTGATGTTAATGAAATGTATTTAATCCATGCAGGCTCTACAATTCACTCCTGTTTTTGAAAGCTGTTGTGCTTTCAAAATATTTAACAGGAGAACTGATCCTGCCACACTCTTACAGTGTGTTTTTATTAAGATAAAGCTGGAAGCCCCTCAATTTCCCAGCCAAAACACTGAACACAGGGAAATTAAGAGGGGAAACTCATCAGCTCAACAAACAAATGACATAGCCACCAACACCAGGCAGGGCAAATTCAATTTTGTGTGTTAAACAGCCACGTGCATTGTTTTTATAGCTGGAGCACACCCTGAGTAACTCAGCAATTCTGTGCAGGCAAAGCCCAGGGCTTAGGCTAGCAGTTGAAGAAAAACTGGTTCTGCAGAACCAGGGTGTGGGGTGTAGAACGTGACAGTGTTTAGGCTGCAGACAGTAATGTGATGTGTGTTATTGCTGGCTCCTGTTCCAAACCAAGCTCTAGGCTGATGGAGCAGCATCAGCGGTCACAGCACTCCAAGAATCCCCAGGATTTTCCTCTTGCACGTGTTTGTTTTGCTTGGTCAAAAGAGATGCCTGATGAAAGTCAGGCTTTTTCCATCTCTTTCCAAAATATTGGGGCAGATGAAGAAGTCAGATTTTTCCCCTGAAGACAAAAGCTGATTCACCTACAATCCTTCAGGGAAAGTTCTACATGAATCAGTTCTACAAATCTTATCAGCTGATTTTACAGCAAGTTTCATTGCTTTGATTCACTTTCTCTCCTCGGGAGATGTCTCAGCGAGCTGGGCACATTGGTAGATGTGAATGCCATGAATCACACAACTTAAAAGCAAGGTGGGAAGAAGGGCAGGCTAGAACCAAAGCCAGGGGTCAACACACAGCCTGTGTTGACTGGGGTAGTGGTTTGGGTTGATGGTTGGACTTAATGATCTCAAAAGTGTTCTTACCCAGACTTAATGATTCTATGATTCTATTATTCTCACAAGCTTTACCTTGTGGTCGGGTTCTCAGATTCTACAACCTTCATTGTCATCCAAAGCCAGACATTAGAAAATGCAGAATATATGAAAAGCGAATATATGAAAAGCTAATAATTCCCATGGGAGGAAATGCTTAACTTTCACAATTTAAAATTTTTTAAAAAATTTAAAAAATTAAAAAGAACAGAGCCAAGACAAAAACTTTCCCGTGTCTTTTCATTTTAGTTCCTCAGTGAGAGTTTTGTTTGAGGAGAAGAAACATTATCTCCCACTAAGAATCTGGGAGCTCCTTTTTTTTTTTTTTTAAACACAGTGTGCCTGTGGTGAACTCCAGACCTATTCATTTGTTTCTGAACGCCATCTTTTCTAATTCTAAGGGCATTTTCTCACCTGTAACCTGTGGCTACTGCTTCTCACCTGGACACAGCCAGCAAGTCAAAGCCCAGGCAGTCACGAGACACTGCCATCACAACTTTCTTTTCCTCAAAAATATGGAATCTGTTCAAGATTCCTAGGACACAGTCAAGTGTGCAAAGAACCATGACCACTTTGAGGACTAAAACATTTACCCTTGTGCCTTCAGGACCAAGCACTTCCACATCCCGCTCCTCTCTTTCTCTGCTGGTCAGGGCTGGTTCTCTGACACACTAGGGTAATAAAGAGGTGTCCCTAACAAAGTCATTAATTACCAAAACCACTCTGCAGGGCTGGAAAACCACAAACATCTAAGCAGCTCGGTTCAACTTTAAAGCAGGAGGCTGGACAAAATGAAGAAGTCTTTTTTCTCTTGCACGTCGGAACAAGTCAGATTTCTTTTGATGCATAGCAGCAATGATTTAACTAAACTTTCCTAAATGTCTTGAGTGTATTCTGTGCAAACCCATTGGCTGAACAGGAATCCTCTTGAGAACTTAACTCTGCAGGATGACACACAGTCCAAGGCTGGATAAGTGTCCAGTATAGTGGAACAGCTCATAATTCTACCACAGGCCCTGAGCTAGAGAAAAAACATGATTTTCTCTGTGTCTCAGTTTTGAAACCTAATCTAATTGTTGCTCCAGAACCAGAACAGACTCCAGAGAAGATCTTTAGCTGCCCAAAACACAGAAGAAACTTCTCACCTGAGGCCACGTTTTAGACTATGACTGCTTTAATTATGGCTATCATTCTCACAGAAATTTCCATGACAACAGCAAAACCGCATGAGAGTAGGTGGAAAGTATTCAAAGGACATCTGGTTTTGGTTTTCATCCCTCTTCCCTGCTCTCACTGTGGGGGGGAGATGGTGCATGAAAGGAAGGCTGTACAGTCTTCCCCACAGGCACCCCAAAAATAACTCTGTTAGCGTGAGTGCCCCATCTGCACACGACAGAGGCTTGTCAGGCATATATGGGTTCTGGGGGCCTGGCCAGGGGACAATCCTGATGGGGTGCTTTGTGCTTTGGCTCAGCACAGGCCAAACTCCACCAGTGGGCTGTGGTGGTGGCTCTATCTCCATCTCTGACGCCGCAGCGCTGCCAAATTAAGCACACACTGCTTGTCTGAAGAATTCAAACCCTTCCTCACCCACCACCCATCTCCATCCAAGGGATTATACCACAGGAGACACCCCTTCGGGTGGTGGTGTCAAGAGATCCTCACCCAAACCTTTGCAGCTCAATCACTTTAAAATATTTAGTCATAAATCACTTCCCGCAGTTAAAAGTACCCTAAATGTATCTGTTAGTGCCTGGTACACTGAAATAAGTGATGAAAAGTGAGGAATGTAAAACAGTTTGTAATAAAACACCATGCCTAGTACCTTTTTAATGATACTTTGACTCCAGGTTCTCATTTTTATCTCCAGGAGCTCAGAAATTTTTAATCCTTCCCACAGTTATTCTTCTGACTGTCACAGCAAAACTCATACTATTTAAATTAGAACTGCGCAGTCTTTAATCTCTCTGGCTTTCCTCAGAACAAGGAAATGGTAAGAGTTACCCTAGATAACTGGTTTCAATTTAAGCTAATAGTTTGTGATTTAAGGAGAAATCCGCGTCTCTGGCTAACTTCCTGATTCCATACGGCCAAAAAGGAATAAAATCGAGATGGAGTTGCTCCTACAAATCCTCAGTGCAAATACCCAAATTAGTACTGCAAATTCAATGCACATTTGTTTTAAAATGTACTGCAAGAATTCCCACCACCATTTATGGCCTTCAGGGGTAACACACCAACAGCAGCCAACAGACCAATAAGTGTTCAATGACTTCCATTGTGACATCCTCGTTATAGTCCAAATTTTGATATCATTAGTCAGGCTTGTGCCATGAATAGTCATTCCACTGACACAGACCCTCCAAATAAGGCCCTCTTTAGTGCAAGCAAGCCTAATAGATTTGGCATTGAATCAGGGCAGGGTACGCAGATATGAGTTTTTAAATTCACATGGAAAAAGTTGTATTTAAGCACACCCTAAGTGCCTTGGATTCATTTTGCTATGAATTAAGTCATGAGCTAAAGGTCACACCTTGCAGGATCAACCTCTGGTGAAAAGGGCCATCAGCAATCTGGCATAATTTCAGCTCTTGAACTGTAAGTTTCCTACCAACACAGCAATCTAGTTTAGCTCAACTTTCCAATAACTCCATTGACATTCTGTCTAAATTTCTATCTTCTGTGAGCGAGTTGTCCTGATGTATAAACTCATAGATGCTGTGTATCTTCTAACAAGCTCCTCCTCATTTGAAATTAACCTCTGTCCTAACAGAAACCTCTCCTGTTACACAGACCAAGCCACCTTGGCTCCTCAGCCCCACCTGAAAAAGAGAGTGTGGCTCAGAGGCTCAAGTTTCTGTGAAGGCACTGAGGAATGGTTTATCCTGCACTACACCATGTGTCTTCCTAGCATGTGCCTGTTTCTCCTCATCCTAGCACACTAATTTAACTCCTCTGCATGTCAGCAGAACCTATCCACACTGTTTCTATGCCCTATACCCATAAACTCCTCCTGGAGGTCATAGAAGTTGTTGCCATACTGCTGATCATTTCAAAACTTCTGAGAGAATGAGAAAATTATGAAATCTCTCTCATATACACACACATAAAAAACAACAAACCAATCAACCAACCAATCAACCAAAAATACCCAAAACAAAATAAAACAAACAAAAGGAACCTAAACCACCAAACAAAACAAAACAAACCCCAATAACTACAAAAGGAAAAAGTTGGGGAGTGTCCTTGGCTAACTATTATAATAATCTGGCATTAAACTTGTTCAATATAAAGAATGCACTACAATGAACCAAATCTCTACAATATTGTGCTCTAGCTTATATATTTGTTAAAATCTGGGTGTTTCATGTGCAAGCAGATCATGTCACCACAGTCCAACTGATAGGCCAAAACAGTGGGACAGAAATGTAGATGCATCCTGAGAGGGAAACCAGGTCATAAATCTTGGCAAATGGAATTTTGTAACAAAGAAGAACCAACTAATGCCCATGAAAAATTGAGGACCTGTGCATTTTCATCCATGAGGACTGCACAGCCACTGCAGCTTCTTTGAACCACACAACAGTCTGGTTCCAGGTTGTTCCAAGCAGGGACCATCAGCCTCAGTGAAAAATGCTTCAGTTTTGGCTTAAGTTTTATTTTTGAAAGTTTAGTGGTAACTTTTGACCCTGAGAAAATGCTGGCTCACATGCATCCAGGACAATCTTCTCTGTATTAATTACACTTCTCCATTCTCGAAGAGGGAAAGGAGCAAGGGATTGTTCTTCAACCAGAAATTATACAGATTAGGTTTTTGACTAAACCTTCTTTTTGTAAGCTAGGCAAGACACAAGCTGAAATTAAAAATGTTGATTTAGAGGAGGTTCAGAATCCAATCTCATCAAGGACTGATGGAGGATCAAATGTCATGAATTGTAGATGTTCACAAGTGCTGCTCACTGATAGATGTAAATGGGACATAACTAAAATTAAGACAATGAAAAGCACTAACAAAATTCTGTCACTTAATTTGCAAGTTCAAGTTACAAATTCTTAAGCACATATGTTTTCTGAGGGCTTTGCAATACCTCTGTTGCTTGTATTGCATAAATCTCCAAGTTGTCTAGGACAGATCTCCAGCTACTAAAAATAAAACACTTACTGATTTCAAGTAACTAAAAATCTCTATAATTCACCAGCAGGAGAAAAAAACCTTCATGATCTAATCTATATCTTATCTAAGACAGATTACAAACACTGAGCACCTGCATCTTGCAATTGCTTTTAAAAAATATATGTACACCTACAAAGGCAGGCTTGCTCAGAGCTAAGTCTGATTTATTGCTCTGCTGACTTTAAGAGCACTAAATTAAATGTGTAACAGCCAAGGATCATCCCTGAAGATGTTCAGTTAGGAATTATCAGGGGTTTTTTAGAAAGGAACTGTGGAACAGGCATGGAATAAAAACCTGTCAAACAGAAGCCACGTGACACACTCAGGGCACTGTAGTAAGTCAAAAATGTACTTTAGTCCTTGTTGCAAAGTATCTCTGTAATAATTTTACTAAACAAGACCCAGAAACTACAGAGCTTTTTTTCTCATTTGTTTCTTTCTGAATCTGAGATGACCCATTATTAAAAAGATACTATTAAACATAGATGGCAATTCAATATCTGTCTAATTTTATGCCATGGACATATAAAAAGACTTAATTGCATACTTTATGAGCTATAATACAGTTAGCACATATACTACATCTATCTTTGTATAGACTTATATATAGCATATATAGTTTCTCGAACATAAAATGCATTTCTTTGGAAATACTTTTATGTAACATTCAGAAAATAGGATGCCTTCAACAGCAACTTTTGTGAGATCTACTGCACTAACTATAGGCAGCTTGAACTCTGACTGCCTCTTTGTAGACTCCACACTGGCCTTTAATTAGGACCTGCAAGACCACAAACCGTAGGTTCCCTCCACTTGGCAGTTCAGATCAGATCCAGATCCAGGGCAGCCAAAACTTATTTTAAATGGCATTTTCTCCTTCTCTGCTCTTCCACACATTAGGCTCCCCAGTCACTTTTTAAGTCCTGCAGTGCACCCATCTCACCTTCCATGTGCTCTACGTAGCAATAAACATCATAAGTCTCGTTTGGGAAGCGGCGCCCGTACGTCCTGACTCCTTTCTTGCCCATCTTATCTCCAAAGCAGCCAACTCTTGGATGTCTAATTGGATACCTGGAAAGGCAGAAAATTTATCATTATGATGCCTTAGGATTTTAGATTTTATGTTTTTCAGATCCTGTGCTGCTTTAGTGTATAACTCTAAACTCCGTACAGAATGTTAGTTGCTGTCTTCACATTTTGGTCACACAAAATAATACCTCTGAAACCCAAGGACACCCTACACCTCAGGCCCCAAATGTATATACAAAAGTGAGTTGGGGAGGAGGAAACTGGGGGTAAATAACTTCATTACCTGAAGCTGTAATTGGACAATTAACCCCTGATGTGTAAATGGACCAGATTTATAATTGTGTGAAAAACTCATCAGCATTGTCCATCTTGGGTGCAGCCTCTGGGAGGCTTTGACTGCCCAAGGTGTATCTATTGAAGGCCTTTAATAAATACCCACTTTATTCTTTTAACTCTGTCTAGCCTCTATTCTAGTAGCCACTCCAAGGCATCAATTATGGCAAGACAGCAGTTCAAGTCTTTACAGGCGAGGCACAAAAATTTTGGGGAAAAGCGTGAAGGGGCATTTTGAAAGTCTCACCTGACAGTCTGGTCAGACACCCAGCCAGCATCACACTGCTCAAACCCATCCTCGTAGGCTGCTTTCAGCTGCTCTGGGCTGGCCATGACAGCACCGTTGTCCCGGCAGGTCTGGTGGGCCTGTGTGAAATTCAGGGTGTACCTGCTCGTGGCAGCCCTGTAGTGAAACACCACACCTGAGAAGACAAAAAAAAAAAAAAAAAGAAAACATTAGTGCTACATTTTGTGTTGCTCCTCCAGCCATCACCACTCTATAACCCAAAAACTCCATTAGTGCCACATTTTGTGTTGCTCCTCCAGCCATCACCACTCTATAACCCAAAAACTCCATTAGCACCACATTTTGTGTTGTTCCTCCAGCCATCACCACCCTGTAACCCAAAAACCCTGAGTCAGTGGCACATTTTGTGTTGCTCCTCCAGTCATCACCACTCTATAACCCCAAAACCCCGAGTCAGTGGCACATTTTGTGTTGTTCCTCCAGCCATCACGACTCTGTAACCTTACCTAGGTGTTGTCACAATGCTGAAAACAGATGGGTAGAATGAAAAATAGTACAANTATAACCCCAAAACCCCGAGTCAGTGGCACATTTTGTGTTGTTCCTCCAGCCATCACCACTATATATAACCCCAAAACCCCATTAGTGCCACATTTTGTGTTGTTCCTCCAGCCACCACCACTCTGTAACCCCAAAAATCCCGAGTCAGTGGCATATTTTTTGTTGTTTCTCCAGCCATCACCACTCTGTAACCTTACCTGGGTGTTGTCACAATGCCGAAAACAGGTGGGTAGAATGAAAAATAGTACAAAAAGTTGAGATATTATGGTATAAATGATGTTTCCCCCCCTAGTGGCTGGTGCCAGTAATGACAAAACACCCCCAAAAATGTGGTTTTTTGAAGCAGATTTGTTAATCAGTGATGGTCTTGGTGTCCATTTCGACAAATCAGAGATCACTGATATTACAGATTAATATCACAGATATTACAAATATATCATTTATCACTTATATGGATTTTGGTCAATTTTCCATAGCTGTATTTTCCTGCACACACCACAAATGGTACAAAAAAAAAAACAAAAAAAAAAAACAACAAAAAAAAAAACAAAAAAAAAAAGTTGATTTTATTTGGGGATTTTCTGGTTCTGAAGAGGACCTCGACAATTTCAGCAGTTTCTGGAGCACGCCAGACCTTTGGAGAGGGAGGCCTGGTGTGAAGATGTTTTTTTTTTCAAAGCAGGATCTGTCTAGAAGCCACATTCTGTTTTCAGCACACACAAAATTCCCACTGAATCTGACAACAGCTAGAACAAACCATAAAGGGCACTGAAGGGGCACAAAACAGCCATCCCACCTTACAAAATCATTTCCCCCTATTACCACTGTCTTTTACAGTTTAGCATCAAAGGCATGTCCCTTGCAATACCTAACTAATTGCTCTCTAAAATCCTCAGAAGCTTTTCAACACCGTAAAACATCCACAGAATGGAAACAGAACAAAACAAAACAAGCGTCTAAACCATTAAATGTTCTTTTTCTCTGATGGTTTCACTGGAGTAGTTCATGATGAGGAAACAACATACTGTAATACAGTTTGGGAAAACGGTGATTTTGGAGCAATAATTAATTTTACAAGTCTTTGCTGTTAGAGCATTGTTGAAAGATAAAGAAAGCCTGCTAGTTTACAAACAATTAGAAATACAGGTCATTTGTCAAATTGTTGGTGCAAGAATTTCCAACTTATTTAGAAATATTTTTCCCATGCAGACAAATTCACTAAAATTTTGCCAGTCATCAAAAATCTGTATATGGCAATAAGTAGAGAATACACATTTTTCTTCTTGTCATGATTCACTAAGAAATTAATACAGAAAATATTATCTGAAAACTACTCAGCCATCAGACATCATTTTTTATCAAAGCCACTTGAGAAAGAGGAAATAAAAGACAAAAGGCTGGGAATCCCCATATTTCATCATTTAATAGGGAGTCCCACACCAGCTGCAGCTACTAACTGGAAGGTTGCAGACCACCAGCGTCCCCATAAAACACCTTTCAGAACTGACAAAACCCATCACAAACAGCTTCTTCCAAGCAACAGTGTAATTTCAGCTTCAAATGGATCCAAGTGTTGTTTGGCAACAGTGACAAGTGAAGAATACACCCCGGAAAATTACGGCTGGTGTTTTGTATCATTACATTAAACTTTCCAGGTGCCTGAAATTCAGTCATTAAGGGTGTTAAATTGTTAGGTTATTTCTCTGCATTATTTGGCTCAGGCCCCACAGCGCTGTTCCAAACAATTTCTGGGCAGATTTCAAGAACAAGCAGAGAACAGGGACAGCTTCCAAAGGGCATCTTCATCCTGTGCTGGGAGCCAAAGGAGCATTTCAGTGTGGATGGGGGACACCCTGCTCCCCACAGCCTCACTGCTACACCACCCCAGAACACAGACTTAGGCAACATTTGCATTTAAACCTTAAAATCACAAA
>VZTT01024645.1:0-11906 GCA_013400855.1 Buphagus erythrorhynchus
AAGGGAAAAAAATTCCATCAAGAGAAATTTGCTTCCTTTTTTCCCTTCTTTTATCTAGGGAAAGCACCTAACACAAAGACTGGGTCTTCAGTCGAGTGCAGGGGAATTTGGAGTGTGTTTCCAGCTCTGTGTCAGACAAAGGCCTGGGGACCTTTTGGCCGCTGCCAGTGAAACTCTCTGTGGTGACACAGCAAAGGCAGCTGGAGAGCTGTCAGCAACACAGGATGAGCCCAGTTTATGTCCCAGCTGGCTCAGTAGAAAGCAGCACGTCTGGCCCTTGCCTGGCTGTGGCCAGCAGTGAGCCTGATGTGACCACAGGCAGTGGGCAGGATTTTTCACAAAATTCCTCTGTCTTAAGGTCTCAGGTCCACGTGTCTCACCTTCCCAAGCACCACAGCTCACACTGAGCTCATCTGGATCCCCCAAACCTCAGCACCCCTGGGCTTCCCTTACAGCCCTGATCCAGAGCCCTACTGGAATTCAAACTCAATGAATTCAGCACAAATACTTTGAATTTTCAAAAGCAACCAGAAAACCTTTGTGATCCAGTGAGAGCTGACTTACACCCACTGTCCTAAGGCTGGCTGCCTTGCCTAACCTCACCCTTGTTTCAGAGGAAGGTGGCCCCTTCTCAAAGACAGGCTGAAGCTGGGCCAGTGCCAAGGATGGAGATCAGATGTTGTTGTGGTGGTGGTTCCCAGCTCCTCTCCTGCAGAAAGGCATTTGAAAGGGAGAGAGAAAATCACTGGCCAAGTGAGAGCAGGGCCTCCTGTGGTAGGTTTGGGGCAACTCTTCCTGCTGCAGCATCAGCATTCCCACCTGCAAGCCTCTGGGAATGGTGCACTGGCCTATACTGGTGCAGCACTGGCCTATACTGGTGCAGCACTGGCCTATACTGGTGCAGCAGCACTCAGAGCTTCCCTGGGTAGGCAGGCACCGGTATTACTCGGGGACAAATGTCTGTGGATTATTTAACTCAAATGATCAAATACACTTCACACAGTATTTTCCATCATTTCCCACATGAATCTCCTTGCTCTGCCATTTAGCAATTACTGTCAGATTTCTGATATTAAACTTTGGGGCTAAACCCAAGGTAAACAACATTAGCCCTGAGATTTTTCTGTCCATCAGGCCAGATTCTTTTTCACACTGGTTTTACACAAGCACAGGAGTAACCCATGCTATAGACTTGGCTGTTCATTCAGCGAGAAGAGCTTAAATCCACTATTTGTATACACAGGCAGTTTGGGGTTTCTGTGTAACACAGAGTACTGCTACCACATGCCTGTGCTTTCATGCAGATTTTTCCTGAATGTTTTGCAGTCCTCTTTCCTATTTTGATAAAAGAAAGTTACTTTCAAAAGTAAAGGCTTATAATTTCTGGTGATCTAAACAGATGTGACTTGACAAAGGGGTCCATTGTAGGGCCATGTTAGTGCTTTATTTTTTAACGATGAAGGCTTTGGTTGTTTGTTATGGTGAGAAGTAGTTTCCCCTCCAGATAGCCCCTTGAGAAATTCATGAGAGAAAATCCAGACTGTGAAAAGTATGGCTTGAGAGGAATTTGAAACAACATGACAGGGGAAGCAAATCATCGTGAAAATCCTATTAGAGAAAGCCCGGTCTCATGCCCACCTTCAGCCCCTGCTACAGGTGAGCTGTCTGGCTGTGTCTGTGCCACGACTGCCCCCAGCAATCAGAACCATCAGTCAAGCAAAACTGTCTGTCTTTCTGGAGACCCACAAAGCAAGTCTGAACTTGCCCAGTGGAGGCTGGTCTGAGCCAAAGACAAAAAAAGGTGTGAAAGAGTGAAACCATGGGTCAAGGTAAGGAGGTAAGAACTGGCAGCAGAACCCGCTGCCATTGCACAACTCTGGCTAATCAGACACAGATACAGATGAAAACCATCCGTGAAGGCTTCAGAGAAGTTTACATGTCAGCTGGGTTTCACAGCTGGACAGGGATGGCTTCACATGCAAAGCTGATTTCTCCAGGACGCAGCTCTGGAGAGGGGTAACCCCTGTTGTGCCTCTGAAAAGCTCCAGTTTCTAACCCACAATCGGTCTTGTTCCCCTTCCTTGCAGGCTTCTTTCCATGCACATGCTGAAGTGCTCTGCTCTACTGTAATTCATATACAGTTCAATAAATTTCAGTTCTTGTTTAAGACTTCATTTATGAAGATAGCAGAGTAGCTTGGGGTCATGTCAGAACCCAAGCCCTCCAGCATAAAAAATAATCTGTCATAAATCTAAAAATATCAGCTTTTCAGAGCGGAGATGTGAAGTGCCAAGATATTTCACACACAGAGACAATCGTGAGATTTTGGCTTCAAGCTCTATTTGCATTTTTTCAATGGTTACCTAAGGCTGGACCCAGTAATTTGAGCTGAATCACCTCAAGGGGTTTTATCCAATGGTTCCCCCCCAAGCAGGGTTTCACAGCCCTCAGCAAAGCCCATGTTTCCCTGCCTGCTGCAGAGGTGATTCTCATGGCTGGATCTCCACCCAGAACACCACACTCCAAATTTTGCACGGTGCCTTTCTGGAGCTGAGCCACAGACATGGCTGGATCTGGCCCCACACTGCACTGGGAGAGATGACCTCAGCATATGGGGAGGAAGATAAGCATGAGCACGATGAATCCACAAAACTGCTGGAGTGCAGGAAATTGGCCAATTATTCAGCCCTGATTTTTAGCAGAGACCATACAAAGGGATCTTTATGGATAAGAAGATCACAGAAAAGGAGGGAGAGGCAACTATCAGGGAAAACAAAAGTGTGGTGAACTATGAGTGAGTATTTATGACCCTCCTCTGAAAAGTTGTTCCTAGCCCAGCTTATACCTACTGACTGAATGTATGAATTATTTAGAAGAACTTGTTAAAATAAGCAGAAAAATATTTAGTAGGTAAAACTGACAATGCTTCTAAATGAGAGCAGCTTTGTGTAGTGTAGAAACTGATGTCCTTGCACACCATGGGGCTACAGCAGGGACGGGGGCAGGAGTGGTGTGCTCATCTCTGGGCATCAGCTGGCCCCTCTCACTGATATTCCTGTAGAACCACTGGCCATGCCATTCAGTGTCCATCAAACCTCAACATATGGATTTAGACTGGAGCAGGATGTGTCAAAATCGGTCAAAAGGGATGGAGAGGACGAGGTGAAGCCCAGCATGCAGCAGAGATACAATGGCTCTGTGCAGACAGGCCCTCACACTGCTGCTGGGCTGAAAAAATTATCAGAAAATACCCACTGAAAAATTCCTTTTCCTGTCTGATTTTGTAAACACAAGTTCAGCACAGGAGACTCCATGGGATAAGATGGTTTTGATGACTTCCAGCTGCACATACACTCTGCAGACTCACTTCCCAAACAGCCCATTATCACTGTGCAGGCAGTTCATTTATTTGCTGAGAATTCTCATTTAAAAAAACTAATCAGGCAGGATTTATTTCCCTCTGATAAGGCACAGGAGGGCATGGTGAAGGGTCTGGCTCCTGCCAGTTGTCAGGCTCCTTGTCTGGAGGTTAATGTCAAGCTGACAACAGAGCAGGGCTCTGATGTGTCCCTCAACCCCCGTGCCCTGAGGGTCTGTCTCTGGAAGCTGGGGCTCTGCCACCAATGTTTTCACAGTATATGAGAAGGATCAGCTCACTGCCTTGGTTTCTCCAGGAGTAAAAGTGAGATATTCCAGCCAAGCAGTCAAAAGGATGCAAAGGTGGGAGTCCACCACTGTCAGGAATTGTATGAGGCCTTAACCAAACACAGCATCACATCCCAGAGCACCTGGAGCTGCCACAGGAGGATTTTGGGACAGCAGATTAGGGCTTGTACAGACAACCTAAAGCTCTTCTCCCTGCACTGGCCCAATGATATCATCCTGGGGAAGCGGTACCAGGACCTGTTGCAGGGCTCAGCCCACTCTTGCTTGGGAAGGAGCAGTGAGCCAGGCAGAGCTCCCTGACACAAGGCTTGGATCCATGTGGAGCCGAGATCATCATTGGCAGATGTACCTTCCTCAGGGCTCCAAAATCTCTGTCAGCAAACAGAGAGCAACTAGAAAAAAAAAAAAGGACTAAAAGAAAGCCTGTATTTGATATATGCTTTGTTTTGTTTTAAAAAATCCAGGACCCTATCCAGCTTGAAAGAGGAGGCGAGCACTGAAATAAGCTCTTTGTTTTTTGCATTAGTTAAAAAAAAAAACAAACTTTAAAAAATAATTCCTTTGAGGTTCTGATACTGCCTCTAGCCCCCACTTTTGGCAGGCTGGGAGCAGGTCACAGGTAGTGTTCTCATCCCTGGCCCACAGCCCCTCTCTTTAATCCTTTCCAGCCTGCATGGGGATCTCCCCCCCTGACCCCTCCTGCAGCGTCCTCCATCCAGCATTTCAGTTCTGGCACAGTGGCCCCCACACCCTCTCCTGGGGGACACATCCCTCTGCCTCAGGGGTTTGAGCCCTGTGTCCCCCCAGACTCTGAAAACACAGAAATATCAGTGTTGCAGGGAGCTTGGGTGAACCAGGGGCTTTGTGGGGTAATGACACCCCCTGACCACCAGCAAGGACATGAGAATGGAGTCCAGGGGCTTGGAGCAACATGGCCTAGTGGAAGGTGTCCTTGTCCCTGGTAGCAATGGAGTTTGGACAATCTTTAAGGTCCCTTCCAAACCAAACCAAACCAAACCAAACCAAACCAAACCAAACCAAACCAGTCTGAGATTCTGTGAAAGAGCAGCCAGGAACTTTTCTCAGTCCTGCTAGTGTCTGAAGACTCTCAAATGAAGTGCTGCTCTTTACCAGCCTCCAATGCTCCCCAAAAATGCCTGAGAGGTTCATTCCCATCAGGGCTGGTGCTCTCTGCCCACAGAAGAGAGGGGCTGGTTTATAATGGTCTCTCATTGAAGCTGCCATCCTGCAGTCAGGGCTGTGCCTGGCACCAGCCAAGGGGTCTCTGCTGCAGTTCCTGAAGACGCAAACTCGCCCCTCATTTTCTCTTGGCTGCACTGGCTGTGCAGGTTGAAGGATGACTGCCAAGTGTTATGGTGTGAAGCCATTTTCCATGTAAAGGTCTTGTTTCTCATGGCTTATAAGTTCCCATTCCCTGCCTCCCTTCCTTTGGGTTGGGATTTGTCATGCTTGTTCTTAACCCAGGGGAGAATTTCTTTAAAAAAGTTCGATGGTGTAAGTAGCAGCAATTCCTCATCTGGCTTTCATCATGGAAGATAACAGACATTCACAGAAACTCGCTGCCTCTGCCAGGGAGGCAGCAGCAAGGAGAACTTCTGCCCCCAGCCCAGCACAAGCCAAATCCCACATGTCCCAGGGTTTTCCAGGAGTAAATCCAGCAGCAATTCCCACACCTGGACATGGACAAACACCCACCCAAACATGAGCATTAATTGCAGGCCACAGGGCTAGTTTGCAGATGGCCAAGCATAAGGATGTGAGCAGCAGCAGCTCACTGAGACATTTTCCAGGTGCATCCTGGGTTCAGGTGGAAATTCCAAACCTGCAAGGCACCAATTCTTAAACAGGCCCATGAAAATGGCTTGGGGGGGAAGGGTGGTGGGTGTTATGGATGTAAAGCTCCACATTCCTTAGCCACACACACTGAGACCCAGAAACCCCCTACCCTGGGCTGATCCCAGCAGGGGAGGGGGATTCTGCCTCTCTCTGCCCAGTCAGGTGGGACCCCACCTGTAGAGCTACCCTGGCCCTGGGGCCCAGCACAGGAAAGATGTGGAACTGTTGGAATGAGTCCAGAGGAGGTCATGGAGATGCTCCAAGGGCTGGAGCCCCTATGCTCTGGAGCCAGGCTGGGAGAGCTGGGGGTGCTCACTTGGAGAACAGAGAGACCTCAGAGACCTCTGGAGACCTCAGAGCCCCTTCCAGTGCCTAAAGGGGCTCCAGGAGAGCTGGAGAGGGACTGGGAACAAGGGATGGAGGGACAGGACACAGGGAACGGCTTCCCACTGGCAGAGGGCAGGGCTGGATGGGATATTGGGCAGGAATTGTTCCCTGGGAGGGTGGGGAGGCCCTGGCACAGGGTGCCCAGAGCAGCTGTGGCTGCCCCTGGATCCCTGGCAGTGTGCAAGGCCAGGTTGGACATTGGGGCTTGGAGCAGCCTGGGACAGTGGGAGGTGTCCCTGCCCATGGCAGAGATGGCACTGGGTGGGGTTTAAGTCCTCTGATGAGCCAAGCCAGCCTGGGAGTCTATAATTCATAACCAGAGCCAGCTCTGTTGGCTGTGCTGATACAAACTCCCTGGGCAGTCCAACCCTGCTCCATGCTAGCTCCCATGCAGCAGAAGACAAAAAGTACCTTTGATTTTTTGATAAAACAAAACAAAACAAAACAAGCAAGGAATGTAGCTGCAAAAAACTGATATGTTATGATTGAAATTTCAAATGAACAAATATCAAATGTGCAAAATGAGTCCCACTCTGTCTACCTGCATCCCATGGCTCAGACTTCTCTGTGTGTTTTCCAGGCTGCCATGACGTGCTACAGAAAGGGGTTTCATCAGCATCCATGGAAAATACAGTTTTGAACATCCCAATTTTGTTTGGTTTAAATCTTAACCATAATATTTATATTAATGCACTTTATTCTAATTTATTTTCATTTAAACATATGCACAAGAGTAAAATAAAATCAAGTCATGTTAGGCTATTTTAAAAACAAAAACCACAGAGCAGATAAGGAAGATAGATGACATCTTTCCTGTGGAGAGATGGCTGGGGGTCACCAGGCACTGACACAAGAAACAGAAATTTGTTTCTACACCAAGGAACAATAAAAAAGCCTTTAAACATTTTGACAAGGAGTTGTGAAGGTAGAGTGGGGAGTGAACTCCAAGGGAAGGAATGATTCCTCACTCTTCCAACTAAGCACCAAAAAAAAGCATACAAAAGAAACATAAAGCCCCACAACCCTGCCTCGGTTCTGTAGGAAGAAGTCTTTTTCGTGATTTGAAACAGGAGGTTGCTTTTTCAGATCCTTTAATTTATTTACCAAACATGGCATCTCCCCGCAGATTTTAAGCGTTGATCACACCAGTCCTCGTTCTGCTGTCACACCCTGAAGTGCCATTAAATCGCCCAGAAAAATGGTGGGAGGATGCACCATGCTGGTGCCTGGGCTGTGCCATTCCCCAGAAGCAGCCTGCCCCAAACTCCTCCCTTCTGGAGATGAAAGGGCCAGTCTCAGATGAAGTAGACAAAAAGAAATGCCGAAGGCTGCTAACAGCAATAACTTAAACCTTGCAGGGGACTCCTGGGACTCCAAGGGGAAACATAACCTTGCCACAGCAGCCCCAGAGCACTGTCAGGCAGGTAAAGCAGGGAATGACTGGGGAAAATGGGCCAACCTGGGGCAGTTTCACTTCTGGTCCAGTCATATCATGACATTCCACTGCCTCTTACTATCAGGGAAGCACTTTTGTGTTCTCACCTTCTCAGGAAGGTCAGGACTCTGCAGCTTGCTGGCTAGGCCTGTCTCCTCATGCTCTCCCTTCTGACTTCATCCTTACAGAATAAATTCCATGGGGAATTTATCTGCCTTTTTGCCCTGTGCTTGTGCTTCACTCTCCATATTGCTACTGCCCTGTTACCAGTAGTGTTCCCCAGGAATGAAGGACTGACTCCATCAGCCCCTGCAGGCTGGGGCAGGCCCCTCGTTTGCTGGGTGCTCACTGGTTTCCTAGGGATAATGTGGAAAGGAAGCAAAAGTAACTCAAGGATACACCCAGCTGGCATCATCCAGGCAGACCCAGCAGAGGTTGGAGCCTCATGCTGAGGAAAGATCAGCTGGTGATGGCCACATTGCTGAGCCAAATCTTCCATATTTAAACCAATTCCAGTTACAGGTCACAGACAGGAAATCCAGTCCCAGTGCTGCTGGGGGCAGACTGCTCCCACAGCCTGATGCTGCTCTTCACTGAAGAACTTCTGTGACCTCCTGGCTCCAGCTCCTCCCATAGAGAGGCAAGGTGAAAGGAAGAGAAGAGCAGGAACAACTCAGCAGATTCAGGGCTGTTCCCAGTCTTTGGAGCTCCACTTCCAGTCTCAGCTGCTGGACTACTGGGACTCAGGGAAAGTTTGAGCTTTCATGGGAAAAGAAAACAATTCTATCTTTTCCTGGTTGTCTACAAACAAAAGATTGTTTAGTACTAAAAGTAAAAGAAAAAGTTGCTTTGCCTCAACTCGGTATTAGATCTTAAATTCCCATCAGTTTTTATTTTACCTCACCATTTTTAACTGTTTGGTGTTGACCACACGAAACCTTTCAGCCATGGTTCTCATGACCAGAGTAGAGTCCACTGTGTATTAGAGGAAACAAAAGGCCCGGTTAAAGATTTGCAGCCACTCCAGATAAAAGAAGAGGGGTATTTAATTAGAGTGGCCCTTCTCCAGATCATGTCCAAACCACATCAAATACATAAAATACTGACTGCAGGAAATTAAAATTGGAGACTTCAAACCATGAATAAATCAAGGAATTCTCACGCTTAACTTGTCCCCTGACCCTCAAGGTCTTCTTTCCTGATCCACTTTCCTAACAGAAAGTGAGTTGATCTGCAAAATCAGGCCCTGTGCTCATCTCTGCAAGCCCACACAGCCCAGCAGCAAGGGGCTCCCTCTCCTCATCATTGCCCCTTTGGATGTGCAGTACCAGGCATGAGTGGTTGAATCAGTGCTACCCAAAAAGCCTTGGCTCACACTTCCCTCCCCTCACTGGGAATTTAGGTAAATGGCACATCTCCCACCCTTTCAAGACATCCCTGCTGCTCTCAGCTCTCTGGGGAGGTGCTCTGCTGAGCCACGCTGAGCAAGAGCATTGATTCCTCTTGGGGGATCTGTGCAGGGAAGTGGTGGAATCACTGTCCCTGGCAGCGTTCAGAAAATGTGTAGATGTGACACTTGGGGACATGGTTTAGTGCTGGTCTTGGCAGTGCTGGGGGGAGTGTCGGACTCGATGATCTCAGAGCTCTTTTCCTACAGTAATGATTCTATGAAAATATTCAGAGATAAAAATCAGTGCAGAATTAGGACACTGCAGTAAACAAGAACAAACAAAATAATTCTGGATTGTCAGTTGTTCATTTAATGCCAGTTAGATCAGAAAAGTCACACTCGAGTTGTACTGTGACAGTGTCAGAGGGAGGGACATGGCATTTCCACCCTGGAGACCCAAAGGGTGAAGGTGGGGAGGATGCTGAGTGAAAGGATACCAGAATCAAGCAGCTTGGGGCAATAATTTCATGTTTCATATCAACACCCACCCCGCTTATCTTTGCTGAGCACAAACCAGAGGTACTGGCCCGGCTGATGAGCTCCAACACAATAGAGCAGGCACTGCTGCTCTTCCTAGAGGAGATAAACTGTCAAGTGAATTGGAGATTAACTATCCAGATGTAAATGAATTCATTGCTATGCAACTGATAGGGCTCAGGCCTGGTTTAGTGCAGGATGGAGTCAGGTTTGGAGAGCTCTCAAAGAATTTATAACCTGTATTCATGGCCCTCTGTAAAGGGCTGCCTGACAATGCCAGCGCTGGCAGCATTGTTCCTTTTGAAGGGCTTCACCACTCCACCCCCACTCCTCTGCCCCCAATTTACTCCCTTCCTCCCTGGATCCCCCACAACCCGCTCTCCTCCCGATCACACAGGAAGAAAGCTGGGGGGAGGTGACCTCGGCAGCCGAATTTGCTATTCATGTTCCGTTACCCCTCACAAATCCTTAACTTCTTGTCTCTTTTTAATCTTTTTTTTCTTGAGAAAGAAAAGATCAAAGGGCTTGGGGGCTGATGCTTTCTGAACTAGGCACTTCTTGCCATGGGAAAACAGCGATGGGGAAGGGCTACACAAAGATGCTTGTGACTGCGGCTGGGGGAAAGCCCAGGAGATGGGACTTTCCTTCGTGGAAGTGCTTTTT
Organism: Buphagus erythrorhynchus; assembly: GCA_013400855.1. Taxonomy (NCBI): domain Eukaryota; kingdom Metazoa; phylum Chordata; class Aves; order Passeriformes; family Sturnidae; genus Buphagus; species Buphagus erythrorhynchus. Next base: position 9,936 of record VZTT01024645.1, read on the forward strand.
GGAAACCTTCACCAAGCAGCCCTGGAAGGAGGATGCAGCATCAGTCTCAGACTGTGGGGCTGCAACAAGAGCATGTTTTATTTCAGGTCACACATTAATTGCCTTAATTCCAGGAATGAGGAGGGGGATTGGGAGTGTGTCCTAGGCTGGATGGCCCATGGGCACCACCAGCATGTGCCTCCAGTAGTCACTGGAGCACAGGACCAGTGTGGAGCTTGTCTGAAGACCACTCATTTCTCCTGTGATTTCTCAGGAATGCATTAAGAGAAGGAGAAATAGATACACTCACATGACTGCTCCAAGCACAGGGAAAAACCTACTGACCTGAGTGGGTCCCTGGTCCCAAAAAGACAAATGATTCTGCTCCGCATTTCCACATGATCCATCAGGGTATGGAGGAGAGTTTCCATGCTCACAGAGGAGTCATGCAAAATAATCCCATTTCCCCACTTGATGATGAGAGTTTATCTCAAGGCAGGACTTTGAGGTCCCCAAGTATCTTTCCAGGGAATATGGATTTTTCCCTCATTCAGTAATCCAGTTTGACACTGGCTGGCTGTCTCTGCCAAGGAAGATGAGTCACAAAGCAGAGCCCACACACAAATAAGAGATTTGTACCAAAGCACTGATATCAAGTATTTCAGGGAAAAAATGCTCTTGGCCTAAAGGTTTGTGTGAGTTTCCAGCTGGAGATGGAACTTCAAAGCAGAGGCCTGAATCCCTAAGGAAGAAACCAGGCTCCTGAGAAAACTTTAATCATTGTTGCTTGAACAAACTACAAACAATCTCCTGTTTAGAGGTCTCCTTCTCCTGGGAAGTAGCTGGTCGACACTCTTATGATTTGGAAAAAAATATTACCTAGACTTGAAGGGCTGATCTGAATGACATTTTTTGCTCTAAGCCTGAATTCAAAGCTTGATGGCACAGAAGTGGGAATCTGCAAAGACAATTCATCTGCACAAGTTCAGCCCACCATCTCTTTTTCTCACAGCTATCCCTCTTTTCCCACTCATCCACGCTGTGACACCTCCTGGACCCTTCAGAGGGCAGCTGGGTCACCAAGGCCTGATTTTCCTCTGACACTTCTGCACCAGTCCCTGCTTTGCATTTTGGCTTCTGCAAGAACTCTCATGGGCTTTAGAGTTCCCTCATGGGCCACTGTCCTCTCCCAGCAGGTCCTGGCACCTTGTATTCCACAACAAATAAGTCATCCTTATCCAAAGCTTATTTGCTCTTTAATTTTCAAACTTCTGATCTCACCAGGAAATGCTTCTCCAGAGCCTTCAAACTCACCATAGAATCACAGAATCCCCTCAGCTGAAAGGGACCCATCAAGATCATCCAGTGCAGCCCCTGTTCCTGCACAGATACCCCAACAATCCCAGACTGGGCATCCCTGGCAGTGCTGTCCAAACCTTCCTGGAGTCTTTTCCTGATCTCCACCCTAAACCACTTCTGACACCAGCATCGAGCAGCTCAGGCACAACTGTCTCACTATCCCTCCAGTTCTGGGATGCACAGGACAGGGCAGGCTCAGAAGTTTGCTCCATGCACTTAATATTAAATTATTTTAGGAACAGCCTTACTTGTATTACACTGCTCCCAGCTCTTTTCTTGGCCAGTTTACACTCAAATCCACAGGCCTGAGCCCATGTCAGGAGTCTGTCTCTGGGCCCTAATGACTGCATGGCCACTCTCCCTTCTCATTCAGCAACTCCTGACTCAGCTCTCTAATGTGAGATTAAAATCTGTTCCATGTGTTGCATTGTAGGTCCTGTGAGGGTTTCACAGACACACACCACGAAAGCCCTGCAGCACCCCCAGTACTGTGACAAGTGACAGGTCTTACAGCAACCCTGACAATTCATATGGCTTCTCTGCCTTCCAAGCTAGCTCCTGACACAGACTTTAAGAATGTGTTTCCTCTGTAGGCTCAACAAATGCCTGAAAGGCACTGGCAAGCCAAGGGGA
>VZTT01024673.1:0-11898 GCA_013400855.1 Buphagus erythrorhynchus
TTTCAGTTATGGACACCCAAGCCCAAGCCATTTCTCTAAGATAAGGAAAAAAGCACGGGCTTCAAAAGGTGAACATCCATTATTGCCTTCTGTGTCTTGGGTGCTTGCTCAGTTCATTTGGAAGAGGGAGCACTGATGTACTTGCTCACCAGCAAGCAAAGGGAGAATGTCCTTGGAACCTCACCAGAGGGGTTGGTCTCGCTGGCTCAAGATTGCAGCTCCAAGCAATTCTAGGAGTGTTGGAGCTTTTCTGGAGAGCTGCAGCATCCTCCTCATTTGCCCCTTCCCTTTATCCTGATGAGCTCTCTCAAACAAAGTCAGTAGTGGCTGGAAGTTGTCTTCTGCTTAGAGACTTGCACATAGGAAGACAATACTCTGATTCTGTGTTCAGTGCTGATGAAGAAGAAGCTGAGAGCTGCTTCTCAAGCTGTAGGGTTGAATCTTTCCCATGTCCTCTCTGAAACAGTTCAGTGTGAGATAGTGCCCACGAGTGAACAGGAATATCATCAGCATGTCTCTGGGCTAACACAGCAGAAACACCTTCCACCCCTTCCCAAGGCACACACTTGTTTCCTGGGACCAAAGTTAGGTTTTAGGACAAGTCCTGTGCTCCTCCATCCTTTCCCTGAAGTTCGTGGCTCATGCAGTGGCTCATGCTAAACCTTGCAAAGCCAAGCTCAGCTGGAAAAAGAGAATCCATTTCTGGCTTTGTGCCCCTGTTCCCCTCAGATGGATCAAAAGAGAGCTTCAGTGATAAGTGAGGCAATTCTGTGTGTCAGCCAGGCCCCAGTCAATTCTCTGACTGTTCTCCCTCAAAGCTGTACTGGAAATCAGGGCATCTATCCCATCAAAGGGATCCTGAGGAGGAGGCAAATAAAAATGACTCATACCTGTTCTCAAATCGTGCAATTTTGGGGTCATTTGACTTTGTAATGTTTTTTTGAATCCATCTTAAGATTTTTATGGGGTGGGTATAGTGGTTCCTGTGGAACCACCCAAGGGGCTCCCATCACCTTTCCTGGGCTTGGTGTGGCACACACAGGTGGAAGGTGCTAGGAAAACTGGGGGGAAGAGAATCTGCACTGCTTAACCTTAACTAATCCACCTTCCTCACCCAGGTGCACTTGGCAGACATGAAACCTTAATGTCCTTGTCTTCTCTTGAACTCACTCTAGGTATCAAACTGGTTTGGAAATAAGAGAATCCGGTACAAGAAGAACATAGGTAAATTCCAAGAGGAAGCCAATATTTATGCTGCCAAAACGGCTGTCACGGCTACCAACGTGTCAGCCCATGGAAGCCAGGCTAACTCACCCTCAACTCCCAATTCAGCTGGTTAGTTCTGATTTTTCTTTTGTTTTGGGTTGTTAGTGTTCAGTTTTTTGTTTGTTCTCCCCTCTCCCTCTAATCTCTCTCTGGTTTTCTCCTTTTGGTTATTTCGGCTTTTATTCTCTGGGTCTGGTTTGCTCATTTTTGTGGTCTTAAAAAAAACAAAAAAAGGGAAATAGGTTTGGTTTGGTGTTTTTTTTGTGGGGGGGGTTACTTTATTTTCTTTGCTTTTTTTCTCCCTATTTTCTCCTTTTTTTCCCCCTCTTCCCCTTCTCTGTTCTGTTTTTTGTTGGAAAAAAGGATGTGATCAGACCTTGTGGCTGGTGGTGTTATGGTGGGAGTTATATGCATGGATGGTAAACACAAAACCAGAAAAGTGGTCCACAAACCGTTGCTGGGATTGCTTGCACTTTGGGGGGAGAAAAACAAAGTAATAGAAAAGTTACTGCATAATGATTTTATTTCACTGGGGCTTGAAAGCATGAGTGATCCTAATAGATAAACCCCAGCATTTCTGAGATGTCCTAGCTCGTGCCATTTTGGGGGTTGGTTTGGGTATATTTTAATCCTTTGATTTTCTTTCTGTTGTGGTTATCTCTTTGATTGCTTATATGACAGTGTCTGGATCACCTGCAAGAGTGTGCTCTGTGTGAATTTTATTTTCCCTTCATGTCAGTGCAATCCAGAGAAATTTGTGGGCTGTTCCCTTCCCTTTCCCCCTTTCCTTCCCATTTGCTGTGGTTTCCATTTGTTTGTTTTGAGAGTCAAAGGCACAGAGCACTTTGCCCAGATTTCAACTCCTCTGCTAGAGAACGATGCTCAGTTCATGTGTGGTGCCTGCTGCAAGGTTGGCCAACCCAAAAATGATCAGGGGCTGTGGATTCAAGAGCAATGGAAAACTGGGATTTGTTTACAAGGAGAGGAAAAAAAAAAACAACTTCATGGGTGCCATGTACTTTGTAATCCATGCAAATATCTGTGTGCCTGTTTTCTTTTTAGGGGTGGGAGGGAGAGTGGGAATGTGCCACTCTTGAGCCTTTGAGCTGAGTGTCTGCTCACAGTGCCATTCCCCAGGGATGTGATGCTTGCTGTGATCAGAGAGGCAGGAAGGGAGCACAGAGGATGCTGGGCAGCAGGATGTTACACAGACCATGCACATGCTGGCTGCCATCAGGACATGCTTCTGTAGTGAGCACAACCCTGCCTCTGTAAGTGTCAGAGGAATCACACTCCAGAAACACCCCTGGCTCTGGAGGGTTTGAGTGGAAGGTGGAGAGCCAGGGGTCAAACAAAGGGAGGAAGCAGTGGCATGAGTCTCTGGTTGGGACAATCTCCCACCTCCTCCTTGCCCAAGGCTGCCTGCTCTGGCTCAGGTGCTCTGAGGGCTTAGGTGGATGCAGCAGAGCTCTGCAGAGACGCTTTACTGGAGTTGTGTTTGATTCTTTTTGGTTTGGGGATTTTTGTTCCTCTCCTGTTCTCTCAACTGAATTTTCAAAAATGTCATTCTTTCCAAAGAGCTGACACAAAATACCTGGTCAGGTGGGCTCTCCTGATGGTAACAGTCCCTGCAGAAAAGGCTGGAGGGAATTCTGCTTGGAGAGGGCAGAACTGTGTGTGTTGAAGGAGAGCCTGCTGCCTGTGATGCTGTCCTGCAGCCCACATCAGTCTGGACCAAAGAGTTGCAGCTTTCCTCCTTTTCCTCTTTCTTCAGCTGGAGTCAGATCCAAAGGTCTGGAATAGCAAGGGAACAGCTTCAAATTGCCTGAGTGGGTTTGGATCTGGGCTGCACATAGAAGTATAAGCATTTCCTCAGTGCCTGACCAGTTAAGTAGTGCTCCAGAGCAAGGCTGTTTCCTCGCCCTCCCCACAGGCAGTAACGCGGTTGTTTCAGAGATAAATTGGCCGGTGCCCTGCAGTAAACAGCTGAGATAATCCCTGGATAACACTGTGCTTTCAAGAAAGAACAAACAGTCCTGTTATTAACAGGGAAAACTTGAGCTCCTGGGTCCTGTTTGTGGCTCACTTGTCTGCAGTCTGGAGTCATTGACCTCTTTTCACGTGCCTGAAGTGTCAGCGGTGCTAAAGCAGTGTGAGGGAGCTGGCAGGGCACAGAAATCCTTCTCCTGCTTAGAAATAAAGTGTTCCTAACCTGGCCCAGGTCCCACACTCTGCCTGTAATGCTTCAACAGTGGCAGAGCAGCAGGGAGGCCCCAGTTGCTCTGGGTCAGCTTGCAGAGGTGGTGGGTTTGGGTGTCCTTGTAGGTCCTCTCCTGAGAAAACAGCTGGAATTGCATGAGATTTTTTATCTCCTGACAGTTGAGATCCTCCCAGCTGAACCACACAGATGTAACAGCTCAGTTGAGCATCCCTGCATTGTCACATTTTGGGACAAAGACATGTCCTGAGGACATCACGTGATCTCCCCTGCTTCAAGGTGTCCTGTAGGTCCTAGCAGCAAGAAGCACACCTGTACATGCTAGGTGTGAAATACCTGCCTGAGAAAGATTGGGACAGTTGTGTCCAGGGCCATGAGCCATCAGATATGCTGAATTCTCCAGGGAGGATGGAAGCCAATGAAGAGGTGAAGAAGTAAGATGGCCAATGCCTCTCCTTTTACACTGTGGACTTCTCTTTGTTCCCAGATCATTGACTTCCTTTGGTGAGGAGGTAGCCTGAACAAAGATAGAACTTTCTGGTTTAAATACATTATGGAGCATGTGGAAAGAAAGTAAGCAGAGGACAGGTCATGAGAAAGAAATGACCAGCAGTGTAGTCCCTGGAGTGCTGTGATGTGGGAAGAGGAGGTGGAACTGGATGCAGTGGGACCTGGGACAGGAGCTAAATTCATTTCTGCTGTGGCTACGCAGGCCCATCTGTTCTCTCATTGATGCCCATGTTACTGGAGATGGTGAATGGCTACAGTCAGTCAAAGAGATTGGCCACACATTGACAAGGGCAAGGATTGCATCTGTCTGGCCATCTGGCACGTTCAGAGCAGGGTCCCCCATCCTCAGTCACCCAGGCCTGAATGTCAAACACCTTTTCCTCCGGAATACGCGCGGTTGGGCTTTATCAGCCAGATGTTCTAATAAGCTGAGAAGTCTGGCTCATTTGGGCTAACAACTCCCCATCCTCACTTTTATTTCCTGGACAATCTCAGCACAAAAACCACATGGCAGATGAAAGCTGGTTTATGTGGACAGACCCTTTTGCCAGCCAGAGGCCTCAAGGGCCACACACAGGTGATGGCATCCAGTGAAATCTTGAATGCAGAGCAGCCGAAATGGTCCCAAGCTGGTTTTTTTACCTGCTCACTTTTTGTTTTGTAAAAATCTTCTTGTGAAGCTGCTGCCTGAAAATATACTTCATCAGGCACAGGTGTCTTCTCTGCCTTCCTCCATTTGTGTCCAGAACACACCACTGGAGAGGACTCTGCTTCAGCAGAGACTGTTCTGCTCATGGCTTCACTGTCCTCAATGTTGTTTGGCAAGTGAAAAAGAACAAATGTCCTGCTGGATCATCCTTGGCTTTTGGGCTTGCTTTGTGGCCTTGTCCAGCTAAGGAGCTACATAGTGCATCACCACATTGTTCCCTCATTTTTGGCCATGGTAAAGACACCACAAAAAGTCACAGGAGGCATAAATCTTGTGCTCTCAATGCATGTGTGTCATTGCTGTTGGCTTCAACTAGGAATCTTGCAGACATGACCAAAGTCACTTCAGAGGTTCAGTGTGCTGCATCTCTCTTGATGGTGGTAGGTGGGATGAGGCAGCAGATGAGGATGGCTTGACTTCAGCTCCAGTGAACACCATTACCCTGTTTGTTTATTCATGGTGCCGTTTGAATTGTCAGATATTTTAGAGAAAAGTACTTACTAGAGGTCCTGGAAAATTGGAGGTGGAAGTCAAGACTGTCAGAACACAGAAGACATTGTAGAAGCTGGAGAAGAAGCTCTCTGAAGAGCTGGAAAAGTGGTGCAAGATATACCAGGGATCAAATTTGTGAAGATTTTTGAAATGGAGGCAAAATTGAGGTGGGCTTTGCTCATCAGAGGTGTTAGGGGTGGAAGAACTCTCTTAGAAGGTATTGTTTTGATGTAGGCTTCCACCCAGGGCAAGATCTGACTGCCAGAGTTTGCTCAGACATTTCCAGCACTCTTCCTGAAGCTGGTGCTGCCCTGATAGAAACTCAGCACCAAGGAATAGTGGGGATAGGTCTTGGCTTTAAAAAGAAGTCTGGATGCTGAAGATGAGGCACTCTTCCACACTGCTACAAGTCATGGGTTTTCTGATAGGTTTTTTTGTCTACCCACAATAATTGCAGGGACTTCCACACCAAGATCAGAGCGCTTTCCTCCTGGGCTCACAAGCTCAAAGATGAGCTTCTCTCATTCACAACCTCGCAGTTTCTGAGGAACCCCAGACCAAATTACAACCACCAAAAGCCTGTGGTGCATTCAGGAAAAGAGCCTTTCAGAGGGACAGGTTAGATTTACGATGGGGCCACCTCTAGTGGAAGGACTTGTATTCCTGGATCTTATCTCTGCGGAGGACAGCTGAGTCCAGATTTTCAGGGCTCTTCACTCTGCTGCCCCCTCTCCCAGCTGGGTGCATCAGCCCCTCTTAGCTGTGCCTCTGAGGCTTTGGGTGCTGTAATTTTCGGGTGAGTGCTGAAGCAGCAGTGGTGGTGCAGAGGGCTCTGCAATTACGCCTCTGATCCAAATGCATCCATACATGCAGGGCCATTGGTATGCGCATATTTATCTCTGCACCCACATCAGCAGCAAGACATATTTACCGTTTAGATATGCACATATATTGTAAAAACACCCCTTGCCAATAGCAGTGTATATCTTGTAAGTGACATTTCCAGCGCTCCTCATGATTTCCAAGACACCGCGCTCTTCAGAACTGGAGTTTGTGGCTGTTTGTTTATTTTTATTTCCTCCCTCCCAGTCTCAATTTTATGGCCAGATTTGTTAAGTTTCTATAAAATATCAGTTAAGTTTATGGCATTTTTATTTGTTATTGTTGTTATAATTTTCTTTTGGTAGGGGAAGGTGGGATGAAATGTTGCTCAGCTGGGGGCAGAGCGATAGCAGTGCCATGCCAGGTGCTTAGGGATTCCAGAGTCCTCCTTCCAGCTCTGCCACGGATTATTTGTGTGATCTCAAAGATTTCTGCTCGCCTCAAAAGAGGAGGGAAATACTCTCTGCTTCTTGTGAGCGGTAGCTGCAGCGTCTTTTGGTTCTCAGCTACTGTGGGATACAAAGTTGCATTACTGCCCTGTGCTTTTATTAAGATGGTCAAGGCAATCACTCAGAAAATGGGGTCAGAAGCATCTTTGTGTGTATGAAACATGCCTATCTTCACGCCTAAAGTTGAGCACTGGCAGGGTGGGCTGGCCCCAGTCTGCCACCTCATTTCTCTAGGTTTTTTGCCTTCAAAATAGCAAGTAACCTGAGAGGTCGGGAAGTGACAGGAGCCCTTTGCCAGCTGAGCAGAGGAGGTGCTGGTTACAGCTGCTTCCTGACTAGTCCCGGTTATTTCACGCAGCGCTGTGGGATTGCTCTCTGGAACAGGTTGGGCAGGTTGACAGTGAGCACAGACAATGAGCTATTCCTGGCTTTGTTCTTTTCGGGCACCGGTGGGTGGGAGGGTCCTGATCCAAGACTCACTGTGCTCAAGACGAGTCCTTCTCTTGACTGTCTTGGGTGTTGTATCTTAGCAGTGATGTTTCTGCTTTCCTTTGATTCTGAGAACTGCACCTGACAGAAGAGCTGGTCACTAAAAGAGCAGCAGAGAAGGTAGTGAACATGAAGTCTCCAGCATAGACCTCCCACCTGCTCCCTGACCTTTGTCAGAGGTGGCCTCCTTCAGAGGAGCCTTCCTGATGCACCTCCAGGGCACAGCTGGGATCTGTCCCTGTTTCTTCCCTCTCCAGCAAAGGGAGGGGGATTGCCAGGCATTCCTCAGAGCGTGCACACGAGCCATAGTTGGGCAATTCCACCAGGACTGTGGTTACCAGTCTGCCAAGCTGGAAATGGCAGTGTAGATGATGAGAGTATATTTGGGACTGGAGCTGAAAGCGTAGCTGACCTGGGCCCCTGAAGTCTCTCCTTTCCAAGGCTAACGTCATGTATAACTAAACCTTGCACGTTCAGCTGTCTCACACTTAACGCGCTGATCTGCACGATAAATTCTGAAATAATCCCATAAAACCTTTTTATTTATTTTTAACCCCCTTGCTGCCTTCCCTGCCTTCCAGTTACATGATGGGTTTGTTTCTTCTGTTAAATGGTTGCGGAGGTGCTCAGATATCTCAAAGCTGGAAGCATAAAGCTTCTATTTCTGCAAAGTCGGGATTTATTTTTTTCTTTTCATTTGAGGTTTTTTTCCTCCTGATCCCACTCAGTTGTCTTCACTGTTACAATTTTTTTAGCGTAACATTGATGACTGGTGCATGCAGTGGGGAATTTGCTTACAGAGCTTGTTCTTCTGGGGCAGCTGGCCCAGGAGGGCTGTGACACCCTTGTGTTCTCTCACGGGCCATCGCAATGAAAGACTTTTGCCAGTTTGATGGGCACTGGGAGTCTAACCCAGGTGCTTTCACGTTTTTGTGAGCCTTTGCTCCTGGTGCTCTGCAGTTCCCACCAGTGATGGGTTCCTGATGTCCTGAAGGCAAACCCCATGCCCTGCCCCCTTGCAGACCCCCTGTGGCTCAGCCAAAGCTCCAGCCGTGGGGCTGGACGGGCTCTGGATGTCTCACCCTGCAGGGAGCAGGACGGGCTAGAATTACCCCCCCTGTTCTGGGCTTCTCAGCATGGGCTTGGTTTGCCTGCTGCAAAGGCTTCTGCTCTTGATAGCAGGGCTTGTCTGGGTAATTTTGGTCTCCAGTGCAGTCTGCTGGGTGGACACCTCCAACAACCCAGATCTTTCAGAGCTGTCTGAAGGATTCCGATGCTGTCCGAGTCCTCCAGGCTGTGTTTTGTTTGTCCCAGTCAAAAGCATGAAGAATCCTTCCTCCAGCTGAGGAGCTGTTGAAGAATGTTCTTGGCATTGAGCTGTAACAACATGTGGCTTTGAATAACCTCAAGAGTGCATCCTTTTTTTTTTTTTGCTTGCTCTGTTCTTCATACTACTAACCTGACTGTGTGTTTTGTTTTTGTGGTTGCTTTGCATGTTGTTCCTTCCTCTTGGCTGAGAGTCATGGGGTGGATCTTTTTCCTTTCTGTGATTCAGGTGCCTCACTCTTTCCTTTCCAGGTTCTTCCAGTTCTTTTAACATGTCAAACTCTGGAGATTTGTTCATGAGCGTGCAGTCTCTCAATGGGGATTCTTACCAAGGGGCCCAGGTTGGAGCCAACGTGCAGTCACAGGTAGGGACCCATCCGATGTACTGCCAGTGAATGCATTAGTGTTGGAGGAGCCTTTGATTGTATTGGCACTTCTCCCTCCCGTCTGAAAAGAGCAAATCTCAACCAGCACAAATCATCCAACCAACACTTGAAAAAACGCAAAAAAAACGCAAACCAGACCGAAAAAACAACCAACCAAAAAAAAAAAAAAAAAGCGGANACAACCACCAAAAAAAGAAAACAAACAAACAAACAAACAAACAAACAAACAAACAAACAAACAAACAAACAAACAAACAAACAAACAAACAAACAAACAAACAAACAAACAAACAAACAAACAAACAAACAAACAAAAAAAAAAAAAAAAAACGAACCAAAAAATGAAAAATGATCCAAAAAGAAACCAAAACCAAGCACCCAACCAAACCAACAACCATGGTCTTGAGGAGACTTGCCCACACTTTGTGAATGCATTTGGCTCTGGCTTGATAGTCGTACTAGGAGGAGAGAAGGTGTAGAAGAGTAGGCACAAAGTCAAACAAAAGCAGCTCAGGTTTAGGTTCTGCTTGCTTTATTCTTCCAAGGGTATGGGCCAGATGTTTGGACTGGTGTCTCGCTTTACAAGGCTTCCACTTACTCCTTTGATGCCAAACCAGGTGTCTGCTGAAAGGCAGTAAATGTTCAAATATGTAGGTAATTTTCTTTAGCTTATTTTTTTATAATTAAAAGACACCCTTGACCATCTCCCCACCTCCCCAAAGCACAGGCATTCACACCATCCCTGTACCTACCAGGAGGAGAGAGCAAGGGAGCTTTGAACAGCATTGCTGAAACGTCAACCCATGCTTGGGGCAAAAAGAAAGAATTTAAATAGCCACAACCTCACTCAGATCTCCCATCTGATGTCCAGATATGCCATGAGTCCTCTCTCTAGCATCTAAGGCTCTGTTCTGTGCTGAGAGACAACAGCCACTCTGACACTTCTGCATTGGGCAAGGAGAGCTCTCTAAAGCCAAGGCTGCTCCCCATGGGGCTGCACGTGGAGCACACATCATCCATAGGCTCTGAGACATGCTCAACACGTGTACCACCGCTGGGGCTGGGGCTGGGGGTGTGAGGGAGAGGAACGGGACACCCAGAGGAGAGCTGCTGGTGCCTTTGCCATGGTAGGTATATTTCCTTTCTGGGCCCTCCACAGTGAAGGCACTCAGCCAACTCCAAAGATCTCCTTCTGCTGCCGTGAGCAGTGCTTGGGGTCAAGGGTGGAAGGGGGCAGGGGCAGGAAGGTGGGTCCTGGAGCACCATGGTGGAGATGGCTGCAACGATGTGCTCCAGGAGGTGCCACCCCCATTTGTCACGCTGTTCTCCCTCCCTACTCTTTTTGTCAAAGGGCGTGGGACCAAGGAGAGTGTGACAGGGCTGCTGGGGTGGGCAGGGGATGGCGAGGGAAGCAGGAGAGGCTCTCCTCTGGCTCATCTCTCTCCACAAGACCAACTGCGGCTCTCTTTTATCCCTCTTCGAATATATACCTTGATTTTTATTACGATTTTTATTATGATGACGGCCATGACTATTGTTATTATTGTTTGTTTGCTTTTATCTTGCCAAAGATGAACGGAAGCAGCTTTGGCCACTAACCTTTCCATCCCTCTAATTTGTGTCTTTGTTGTTGTTGGTCTGTTTAGGTGGATACCCTTCGCCATGTTATCAGCCAGACAGGAGGATACAGTGACGGACTCGCGGCAAGTCAGATGTATAGTCCGCAGGGCATCAGTGTAAGAAAAAAAATACAGGCTTGGGTTCTGGTCTTTTGGTTTTTTTTGTTTTTTTTTTTCATTTTTGTTCTCTCACTACCAATTATTTCAAAGCCATAGGGCTCAGAATGCCACTTAGTAGGACTTGTCTTGGCTTTTACGGTCACCTAGTTTATTGCTTCTGTATCGGTCACGCCAGCGGCGGAGCTTTGCCCACAAAAAAAGTGGCACCAGGGCAGGCTGCGTGCGGGCAGCTGGCGTCTCGGACTGTCACAGCCCATCAGCGTTCGCCCGGCACCTGCGGCCACGCGCGCTCGGCCGAGGGGAGCTGCTAAACAGGTGACACCTCGTGTCACCACGGTGGGGAATGTCACTGGCCCAGAGGTGCCTCCATCCTGGTGGCACCATCCTGGAGCTGGCCGGATAAAAATAACCCATCCCCGGCCAGCGTCCCGGAGCGCGGCGGTGATGGGTTCGTGAATAAATGAGGAAGAAAGCCACAAAGCCAAGCAACGTCAACCCAAGGAAACCTCGCCCAGGCGGGCTGGGGGAGGATGCGAGGGGGAGGGCGGTCTCTGGAGCATCTTCTCCTTGTTCTTGGGTGCGCTGGCGGGTTCTGACTAGCATGAAAATTCGTAGCGACAAGCTGTGTCGCACAGGGGGAAATCGATCAGACACACACAAGGAGAACCCAGTGTAGATTCGGGACAGCAATCCAACTTCATTTCTCAGATCAATCGTCCACCATCTCAGCAGCGATGACAGCAAGCTGGGAGAGGAGGGCAGCCTGGAAAAGGAGGCTGTGAGCGCTGAGTGGGTGGTGGCAGCGGTGTCCGGGGTGGCACAGAGGAGGAGGCAGCTGGCCCTGCACATGGGGATGCTGATGGTTGGGACAGGGTGGTCTTGAACTGGTCAGAGAGGTGATGATCCTCTGGGTGGGATAATGGTCCTGCACGGTGCACCAGCCAGTCCCATCACTCTCTAGCCCACTGGGCCATTTGTCACCTGGCCTGTGACCATCTTGCAGAATGAGCACCACCAGCGTGCAGAGAGGGGTGCCCTGGGACAGGGGGCTCTGCTCCCCTCTCCTGCAGGCACCGGGGCTTAGTGGGCGGCTTGACGTCAGGAGGCAGAGGCAGGGAGGATTTGTGAAGTAATGTAATTGAACATGTGCAGATAATTATGTCTCATTACATAAGCGCCTTGCAAAAACGGCACTTGGAAATGCCACATGAAAGAGCCTATCGTTCCGCATTAATTTCTCCATGCGCTGAATTTATTCCCTTTCTGGCTTTTTAATACTTGGAGAGTAAATGAATCGCAGGCTGATCATGATAAGAGATGATACTTTTGTATAAATTAAAATACCCCCAAGGAAAGAGGCTGAGCTGATTACAGTTGCAGTTGGCTTGGAAAATAACAGTGGGCTGGGTTAAGCCAAAATTTGGCGGGGGGG